>JAKELK010000131.1:0-191490 GCA_021525775.1 Lactarius deliciosus | reverse complement strand
CTTTTCTTAATTGTGGCAGCGCCCGCGGTTGCGGTTGCCAGTGTCATCAGCAAAACAAATCGGGAATTGGAAGCAGTTGTAAGTGCTTGTAAGCTGTCGCAACTTCCGCAAGCGGCCCAACTCAGGGCTGAAGTTGCAAGAGCTCACATACGCTCACACAATGATGTCGTTTCATAATCCATTACAATTGTCGCTTAAAATTGCAATTGTCTCACAGATTGTAACCAATTCCGTGACTTGCAATACCTATCATGTCTTGAACATGCTTATAATTGATTATAACTTGGAGACTAGTTGGAAAAATTACAATGTTTTGTTACCATTGATCATCTTTTTTTTTCTTTTTCTTTTTTTTTTGATCCCTTGACCTTTTTCTCCATCTTAATTATTATTATTTCATTTCAAATTATCAGGCATAAACTAAATTGCATAATCAACAGCACGACAACAAATTTGAACCCACAGCCTCAGGTGCTTGATGACAAGTAAGTTATTCCCACTACACCACAGAGCTATTGATCAAGTAGCCATCAACATCCCATTTAAATACCAGGCCCCATACACAGCAGTCAGACGTGACTCGGAATCCTCACAAGTTGGACAGACTCGCTCGCTCACCTCTCCAAGTCGCTTATCGTAACCGTTGGTCATTCCAGCCAACCACGACTTGTTACCGCTGTCCGCCCAACTCAGCTGTTCACCCTCGGTCACGTTTGTTGTCCATGATGGAAGTTGGACGGAAGCTACTGCTATCACTCATACAGTCGCTCTTTGGTCTGCTCTCCTTTGATTTGTATTCGCGCTTGCACTCTCGCGTTCGCACTCTCCATCTTGACTTGCTCCTCGGTCACGGTCGGGTAGTGTCAGGTATGGGGGTAGACTCGAGGCGAACCCATACCCGAATTACGGGTACATGTCCGAGTCTTTTTCCTCAGAAGTCCTCACCAGCCATCATCGAGTCCTTTCCTTACCTCCCTCTCTCTGTTGCTGTCTGCTTCCCTCACCATCACACGCGAGAGGTGCACCCTGCTTTCCCTCTTCCTTCCTATCCTTGATTTTTGCTTCCAGTTACCCTTATTCCTTCCTGCATCACTCAAAGCACTGTCAAACGCACCCACTTCGCCCCGTTCGATGCCACCGCAACGACTTCCCAAACTCAAGATGATCGGCTCAGTTTCCACCCAGCTCGAAGTTACACCGGCCCCAGCTCGCCAGTGATTTCTATCATTCCGCAATCGCAATGGTCCATGATGTCTCGTCAACGCTTGTGCCTCCCCTCACGTTCTCACTTTGGCCTCTCACCCAGGATTTTTCTCATAGCGTTCACGAGACTGACATTCCTCTTGCCGATCCTCCAGACCAGCCCTCCCTCTGAACTGCCCAGGACTTGACCCCCGACGGAAAGCACACAGCTGCGGATGCACGCCTCCACAGTCACCTCCTCCGACCCACCCATTATATTCTTGAATCCTCTTTCCTTTTTCTGACCTTTCTCTTGTAGTGGCGTCGTCGTCATCTCCTGCGCTGTCGTTCGGCATGCGCCTTGCCCACCGAACACCCTACTTACTCGTGACTCGTGTTTCTGCCTCGCGTTTGCCTCATGTTTTCACCCATCGACTCCCTCCCTACATACGACTCCCCGTCTACCTTTTCCCCCACTTTACTTTTTGTCCTTCATAAGTTTCGACTACAATGTTTTGAATCGCGTATACCTTAGTTACTGACCGGATGTATAAAGGTTGTCGTGTTGAGCGTCGAATCGAATTGCGATTCCCCTTCTCGTCCTCGTTCGATCTCTTTCCTTGTGTGATTTCGACGTCTCCTCGAGGTCAGGCCTAAACATAAGGGACCCGACTTGCCGTCCTCATTGCACGCCCTTCTCCCCTACTTCAAGATCGACCTTCTTCTCTCCCTTTCGCAACTTTATCTTCTAACTCTTTGCTGTTCTCTTTTAGGTTAACTTTCCTTTGCGATCGTCTTATCGACTTTCGCGGAGAGCTCCAGTGTCTCGTTCTCTCGTCCTGCGAACCTCGTCGACTTCGCACTATCATCTTCGTGCGTTCTCGAAATCCTCTTCCCTCCACCATCTTCGACTTCGCTCCCTTCCCTCTTACGCTGTTCCCCCTACTTCCTTCGTCTTGCCCCTTTCTTCCTCTTCCCACCTCCAACTGAATCCCTATCTCGTATCGGCTCGTTCTACTCTCGCGCTTCGTATAGTCTCGTCTCGGACTTGGGCTCCTTTACTTCCCACCCCCCCCTTTTCTTATAGCCGCCCTCTGCCCATCTTTACTCACGCACGCGCTTTCGAGCACGTTCACCGTACATACACCCACTCTCAGCTACTCCTTTGTTCCCTCCCCTCGCAACGCAACGTCGATTTCCTGCAAGTTTGGTATCTAGCCCACTCAAAGCACAGGCCGCGCCTTCCTCGCCCTTGTGTCGCTTTGTTTCCCTGGGTCTTCCGACCTTGCCACTTGCCATCTCGTTTCCTTCGCTCTTTCAAGATGTCAAGATCACCACTCACCCGCTCCTGTTGTCCTTAGCCACCCACAAGATGCTGTTGGAGATCGCGCCGGTCATCGCGCTATGGTCAGAGGTCTTTTGTTGTGCGTCATCGTATTCCGGTTTCCCTTGTTCTTTCCGTTTCTCGTGTACGTGTCCATCTCCCTTTGATTCGCTGTGTCCGTTCACTCTCTCCTTGCCCGTCGTACCTGCACCCTCCCACCTTCCCCTCTATATTCTCCTCTCTCACTATACTCTCGACTTAGTTTCAGGATGCGTCATGTTACGGCTCGCATGTATATAACCTCGCACCCTTGACTTGTTAATATCAGTTTGTTTTTCTGCCTCTTAGTCTCCCTACGCGTTCATTCCGGAAGTTAGGCCCAGCCGCGGGCACTTGAAGGACATCGTATGTCGTCTCTGGTCACTTGTTTCTGCTCCCGCTCTCGCTTCGCGTTAGCCGAGTCGCCATCACCATTCACTCTCGCCCTCGTCCGTTCGCGATCACACCGGCTCTTGCCACCGCAAACGCTCCGGACTTGGCTCACCCCCTCCTGTCTAACCCATGTGGAATCTGCTCTGCTGTCGGACTCACACGGAGTCGGCTCCGTACAGCGTGCGGCAAACATTTCTTCTGATCACCCTTCAAGTCACCCTTGCTACATCGATACGGTGACCTATTGTTATTATTATTGATAGCTGACCAATATAAGGGATTTCGTGCGTGATTATAGTCAAATTACAGCAACTTGCAAGGGGTTTATAGTTGGGCCACAAGAATTATGAAAGGCTTGCAAGTGCTCACAACGCAACCGCAAAACACAACCAATAATTAGAAGTGCTTACAATGCGACCGTAGGGATTGTATTCATATTATCAGTACTTGTAGATCGACCCAAAAATTGTAATCTATTCTGGTCTTATTGCAAGCGATTCTAAGATTGCCATAACACTTAGATTCCAGGAAAATTAATTCTCGTAATGACAAGTGCCTAAATTTTTTATTTATTTTGCTGATGGTCTGAGCGTAACACTTGAAACTCAGGTTCATGTGTATATCGATAAGTGTCGTCCACACGGACACATAACTAGTGTCCCCACGCTGCTGTCATTAGGGTCTTTCAAAGTACCATTATTTTGGTCCCTTATTGGACCCATTAAACAACCATTAATCCGAAATTTAGCGCTAATTTAGGGATAATGTGAGAAATAATGAAGTAAATAATTGACCAATAATGATCAACTTTGAAACCACCCCCCCCGAAAAACAGCAATAATGAGACTTTAATGCATTAATTTTGTGCCTCGGCACCCCTGGCAACATTTTGCCGGGGTAAATCTTTTTCGATCCCCACTAGACTAAATTATTAACTCCGGTTCGGAGCTCATAAAACATAATCAAATTTGCTTTCTTTGTTAAATAAAATAAAACTCCGATTCTTTTGCAGCCCCCCTTAATAAAATAGAAATAATGGAATTATGTCAAAAGGAGCCCCTCCCATCCTTAAAAATCACATTATTTGTTCCATTTTCGATGTCATTTTCCCAAGGGGGGTCAAAAAATTTAAAAATTGCATGGGGTCGGTAAATTTTTTTAAGGGTCCGAGCCTTAACCCCCCCCCCCCGGTGTACCCCCCAAAAAGGAAATTTTATCCAAATATAGAACCAATGCAGTTCACCTCTCACATTTCTGAATGTGCTGCACCCACGCGCAGCCTTAGCTATTAAACAATGATGTCCCCCCGAACCTTGCAAATATCTGTATGACGTTGTGCATCACGCGGAGGCATGCACGATCGAATGGCCCAGGGATGGACGAGGCACAGCGACGTGTGGCCCGTGAGGGCTATGGCAGCATCCAGTGCAAGGGGCAAAAAATTACTCTCATATTCAGCAATAAAAGAATTATCTACGCCGTGCTAGGTGTAAATAAAGGAGTCAAGATGGGGCCAACGACGTCGCATGCCTTGTTGCGTGCCTTCCTTTGTCGCGGTCTTCGACTCGTTGTCGGCGTATGGTTGTCGTAACCGCTGACATCTTCGTCACTCTGCGTTGCCGTGGTCGCAGTCCTAACTGAACTTCGAGTCTGAGGAACAGCTCGAGGCAGCGACGGCGCGTTTCAATGGTCAGCCGATCCGCCCCGATGATCAATGGTGCCCGCGCCTTGTGTGCCGTGTTCGGAGGAGGGAAGACGATCTGATGGCTGGTGTCGGCGCGCAGCGTGGTAACGCCATGCATATCAAGTGGGTCAAGGACCAAAAAGCAAAGGTTCAGCGTGAACAGGCAGACACGGTAGGCTCACCGAAGGACATGGTGGGGCCCTCATCACCTTTGTCGGTATCAAGTGACGACAGCCGAGAGGCTGAGGAGCATGTTTCTGCTCACTCGATCCTCTCGCGTTCGCCTTCTATCCGCGAGTACGAACTCACGGTCGTCGTCGCTGTCGTCTTCGTCACTCTATGTTGCCGTGGTCACAGTCCTAATTACTCCGTTGTTGTCGTCACTGCCTTACCGACGTCGCTGTAATGGCCTGGCCATCGGCCCGTTGTCGTTCGCGACTGGCGTTAAGGCAGGACTTGCATACCGTGTTGAGTCGACGTCGCAGCGGGATCTCTTGCGGCGTCCACACTGCGTTGTGGCATTGTGGGGGCTTGCACGCTGTGTTGTGATGGGGTGATGGCGTTGCAACGCGACGTCGTGATGAGTCTTGCGCGCTGTGACGGGGTAGCAGAAGTTGCAGACCGCCTATGGCGAAAGGTGTAATGCGGCGACCACGGGTTTGCATGCAGTGAGACGGAGGTGGGATTGAGATACGCGCGAGAGAAACAATAATAAGTCATGAATCGCTTGTTCTGAGAGAGATAACCACATACCGCGAGCAAACCGCCGAACCCGCCGGATACTGAAGCGGTAGAAAAAAGACGGCAGGACGGACGCTGTACTTGAAGCACGTGTACCAGCTGTACATGGAAAGAGAACATCAGGAGCAAGGTGGTGTGGTTGGTGCGTTGTGGGGCGTAACGGGTCTTGCACGCCATGATGGGGTGGCAGTGGCGGCGAGCTTCCGTGGGAGGGAGGAGCCCAGGTACTACATAGGCGGTGAGAAACACAATGGAACCAAAAGGAAAAAAAACCTTATCTTGATCACTGGGCTGAAGCCCAGCTCGTCATCAACTGTCTCTTCCTTGGGTGTTGCAAGAACGGTGGCGGAAGGTGGCAGAGCGACAGGGCGGGAACACCGCGGGAACACTGCGGGAACCCAACGGATAAGCGGGCCGGCCTTCTAGACGCCCAAAAAGTAAATATTTTTAAGGACTTTCGGCCGACCCCCCCCCCCTGGCATCGGGTCACGGAACCACGGCCCGAACCCCCCTTGCATTTTCCGAGTTAATGGTTCCATTAATGATATCATAATGGTTAAGTAATGAAACGGTTAAGGGTAACTTTGAACGCCCCTATTGTCTGGCTGCAATTAATACCTCGAAATCGTGAGTGATTCCTACATTCAATCTACGCCCCAAGTCTCAACATCATGCCAACAACTCCACCCAACTCCAATCATCATCCTCCAGGAAGCACACCATCCAACACGCCTCTAAGGAAGGAAGTCAGTAACGCCGGTCCCCATTCATCCACACCTGCGAAGTCCAGGGCCTCGTCACGCTACAAAAATATGGCCTTCGACGCATGCGAGAAATTCGTTGGGCCCATGCCCGTGGAATTGTTCTTGTCAGAATTCGTGCCTGAGGCACCGAATACACGACCAACAGCCGCAATTACCTTCGCCCACCAGAAAGTGTCTCAGAACGAGAACGAATTTGCGAGTATCGCCACCCTTGAATATGCCCCCTTCCCTTGCTCACTTGCGATTCTTACAGATTCAAGTAATCGAGGATGCCGGGATTTGTCCGAACCTGAAGTTCATCAATACTACTCATTGTATATCGGCAAACTTGAAACCCGACATCGCCATCTATTCTGGTACTGACCGCGACGATCAGGGGACTCACTCCCGGGCCGGGAGTCAGCGGTCACTAAACTGGACGGCAGTCGACCTGTGGATCGAGAATAAGAACAAGAAGGACGACGTGTTTCGTGATCTGGAGGAGATGGGGCGAGAGGCGACAGCAAAACAAGACGTAAAGAGCCACATACGATGGACAAAAGGCGCTTATCGAGTCAGCGGCCAGTTGATCGCCTACACCTCTGCTATTCATCGTTGTCAGTTTCGCGTATTCTCTTTCTCGGTGGTCCTCTTTGGTAACACTGGTCGCCTACTTCGCTGGGATCGCAGCGGCGTCATATACACCGAGCCGTTCAACTGCCAGTGGTCCACCCAACCCGACACACTCTTCGAATTCTTATGGAGGCTCAACTTCCTTTCTGACGTGAAACGCGGTTACGACACCACCGTCACCTCCGTCGCAGATGACGAGGCCGAGGCAGCATTGTCTAAGCTGAGGACTTACCAAGGCTTGGAGAACGTTGCAAAGGCGGACCTTCACAAGTTCCTCGTTCGCGACGATCACACTCTCAATAGTCAGATCAAGTATTACATCGCACCAAGTGCCGTTTGGGATAGCGAGTCGCATTTCGGCCGTTCCACCTTTGGATATATCGCTTACGATCCCGAAACTACGAATTTGGTGTATTTGAAGGACTTCTGGCGGACTGAACGCGATGGGATCCAAAAGGAGGGTGACGTGTATCGTGAGCTACACGACGCAAAGGTACCCAACATTGCGAAATTTGGACTCGCTGGCGATGTTCCTTTGTTGCCAGAATGTGGACGTACTGATTGTCCCGCTGTTCAGAGGACAATGTCTCAGCAGTTCGTGAAGGGATACTACTGGTGTCCTGGTCAGCCCCGTGTTGATCCTTACGTACACTACCGACTTGTGTTGGAAACACTGGGGGAGCCGCTGCACACGTTCAAATCGACTCGGGAGCTGTGCAAGGTAATTCGAGATGCTATCACCGGTACGTGGGCACTGTTGACTTATGGTTGTTTTGTCGATATTGAGAAATTTGCCACAGCACATACGGGGGCGTACGAGAGGGTCGGAATCCTTCACCGAGATGTGAGCGCTGGAAATATCCTGATCACCGAAGAGAGATCGGGAATCTTGATTGACTGGGACCTGTCGAAGAAGGTGGTGAAGGACGGGAGCGGGACGCAACGACAACATTCACGCACGGTACGACATCACATTTGACGCGCTTTGCAGTTAATGTAAATCAACACTGGATTCAGGGAACGTGGCAATTCATATCCATTGCGCGTTTACGGGATCCTTCGACGAGGCCGCATGAAGTATCCGACGATCTAGAGTCATTCTTTTGGGTGCTCTTATATCTGGTCGCAAAGTGCAGAAGTGGGAAAATCGATCTGTCACAAGAAATGCAAAACGTTTTCGACCAAAGCGACGACATGGAGGATGACGGCACCATCAGGGGGGGGAGGGGAAAACTCCATTGTCTGCGACAAGCGGAGCTTAGTCCCTCGATGATTGAAGATCTTGTCGAAACACCTTGCAAAGATATCATCGAGGATTTACGATCCCTCTTCAACAATCTGTATCGCCACATAGACCCGCGCGCCGACACCGCACCCTCAGTGAAATCGAGGATCAAATCTAAACAGGACCGAGATGAGAGAGTACAAGACGCGCTGAAGAAACTTCGGTCTTCTGAGGAAGTATTGAGGATCATCAAAAAATACTTGGATCCAAGCTTGGATTCCAGCTGGGACGTAAACAACGACGGCAGTCTTTACAAGGTCAAGTTTCGTCTGGATCCTGCGATGAGCAGAAATCACCGAAAACGCAAGGCCGGAGATGACAGTGAGAAAGACTTCAACGAGAGGCGTAGAGGGCGGTTCCCACCCAGTTCGACACAGCCATCGCAATCGAGGGATATACTCAGGCTTCAGCGACATCGATCTTCATTCGGATCTGGTAGTAGCAGAACACAACCCAGCGAGAACCCGTAGGACATTGATAACTGTGTCTCCCGACCCGCCCCTCTGATGCGGTTCGAGGGCAACCCACACAAATCCGGCCAGAGTGTACTTGTTGCGGAATGCGGAATACATGTTTTTTTCTACAAATTAGGATCAGATCAGACTTAGTATTAACTATCATGTCGCTCATATCATCCTATAATCCGTCATGTCACTTACTGTCACACTTCTGATTCGGTCGATCTTGTCCTGACTTCATCAAGTTTACCCAAGAATTTACCATACACTGGAGATACTCAGGCTGATGCGCCGCCATGCCATGATCATACATAGTCGGCAAATATTCACTCGTCTGTTGAGACCGAGAAGTCACGACACCTTGGTCTGGCTGCACGTGATACATAGTATATACGCGATTTGGTATTCGATAGTTCGTTTTCCCTCAGTTGTCTTCGTACTACGAGGATCTGAGGGTAAGTTTCCCGTACCTTTACCACCCTCCCACCGTTGTTGACACCCTGTGTAGACAGTCTCGGTATAGGTGATTATATATAGTTGTCTTCGTACTACCAGGATCTGAGGACAGTCTCGGTATAGGTTTCATAGGTTATGGGCCCTGGCTGCCCGTCCATAATCTCGACGTCCTAGCCAACAAGAACTGTTCCTTCAATAACTCGTTACTCACTCCCGTCCTCTCGCTTCTCTCTTCCTCCCCGCTCATTCGCTGAACCCTCGACCTCGCTATGGCTTCTGGTGGAACTGGCGGAACTGCGCCCGACGTGGCCCTCGCTGGGGCGACTACCACTACCATCACTGGGGCTACCGGCTCTGGGGCAACCGGCGGTGCAACAGCCACCGGTACTGGAACACCGACTGCTGGGGCACCCAATACTGGGACACCCGCCACTGGGGCAAACACCACTCCCGCCAATCCTGGCGACAACGCTCGCAGCGTCTTTGTAAATGGAATGCTCCTCACGGAACGCACCCTCAGCCCGGACTCCACCTGGCCCGCCGATCTCATATTGGATAGAAGCAAGTCCAACTGGGAAGATTGGAATCTACGCCTAAGCTACGTGGTCGACAGGCAAGCGTTTACAGAATGGTTGGACGGAAGCATTCCATGCCCCGATCCGACCGTTCACACGAGAGGGGCCCAAATATGGAAGATCAACGATCGGGCCTTGTGGGCCTTCATCTTGGAACGCATCTCCAGGATCGACCTCGACTTCGTGCGCCGGCTCGGAACCGCGCATGAAGTTTACGAGAAGCTCCGCAAGCGTCACGAGCAAATCGGACTCCACGCCCAAGTCCTCCTGATCAAGGAGGCACTCAACGTGCGCTTCCAACACAACACCGCCCTCGTCGTTACCGCAAATAGAATCAAGCAGCTATGGGAACGGATCGTAAAGATGGGAAGCTTCGACAATGACAAACTCCTCACCATCCTCCTCATCAACGGGCTAAGCGAAAACTTCCCTCAACTCCAATCCGTCATCAACGGTCTGCTCAATCAAGTCGATTTCTCATCCGACAAAGTCATGGAACGGCTCGAGGACGAGGACTCCCTCCAAAATCGGCGCACCGAAGATGGCGTCGGTAGCACCGCCCTCGCAGCAACCACTCAGCCGAGGAATACCAACAACGCAAAACCTGTCTGCTCAAACTGCAAGCGCAGCAACCACCAAAGCGACTTCTGCATCCTGCCCGGTGGAAAAATGGCGGGAAAATCAGTCGAAGAAGCACGCACTGCCCAACGCGCCGCGTCCGGTAAGCCACCAAGAGGGAACCGCCCCCAGGCATCCACAGCCGCCCCCTCCACCACTCAAGTCGCTCAGGCGACAAACACTCAACAGAACACGCCGGTCGGCCAACCCATCATATTCAACGGCCAGGCCTACATGCTCGTTCCTCAGCCGCAAACCGCCGCGCCCACAAGCGCGGCCCTGACCGCGGTTTCCCTGCCCGACTTCAACGTCGAGATGGGTGAGGGCGATCTGATGGAGTATAGGGCGCTGCTGGCGAGTGAAGACAAACCCCCCTCGACCTCACTTGACTGGGCGGCGTACACGCGCAGGGATAATGAGCCTGCGGTCAACTCGCCTTTCATCCTCGACACCGGTGCTACGTGCCACATCTCGCCGACACGTTCCGATTTCAAGACCTTCTCCCCCATTCCGAACCACCCTGTTAGGGGCCTCGGCGGCGCTTCGGTCTTCGCTGTCGGCATGGGCACCATGGAGCTACGCATTGCAAGCGGCCACAAGTTGACCCTCCAAAATGTCCTCTATATTCCCAACGCCACTGTGCGCCTGGTCTCTGTGCTATCGCTCAGCCGTGACGGCGGCTACGCCTGCCACTTCGACGCAGACACTTGTTGGATCACCAACAAAAGCAACACTGTCATCACGCGGGGCACAATTTCCCCCCGCCAAAACCTCTATGTCCTCTCCATTCCCCCTTCCGCTTACCATCTGACCGCTCCAAAGCCCATCTACACACAGGCGATGTACGCACAGCGCGTCCCTGATGTCGAGACTTGGCATCGCCGACTCGGCCATTGCAACGTTCGCACGATCATAGACATGGCTCGCTCCGAGGCGATCCAAGGTATGCCCATTGATTTATCGTGTGCACCACCTAAATGCGACCACTGTATCGTCGGCAAGCAGACCCGCTCAACAGTTCCGGACGCGCGTGAAGGCGTGAAAGCGGAAAGGAGGTTAGGAAAGGTGTACGTTGACTTGTGCGGCCCAATGCCGACGGCATCCAAAGCTGGTGCCTTGTATTCGATGAATGTGATTGACGATTTCTCGGGCTATGTTTGGACCATCCCCCTAAGAACTAAAGCCGAGGCCACAAAAGCGTTTCAGGATTGGCATCGCGCTATCACAGCCCAAACGGGTGATAAACTCGGCTCCCTCCTCACCGATAATGGGGAACTCGTCTCCCAGTCTATGGAAACTTGGTGCAAAGCAGAAGGCGTCGATCATCAGCTAACTGCCCCCTATACGTCAGCGCAGAATGGACGTGCGGAACGCCTTCATAAAATGCTCCTAAACAAAGGCCGAGCGATGCGCTTCTCCTGCAACGCCCCCGCCAATCTGTGGGACGAGTTCGTTAACACCGCCGCCTATTTAACCAACCTGACTGCAGCGACCTCCAATGGGGGGAAAACTCCCTTCCAAATGTGGTTCGGCCGGATACCCTCACTCTCCCACCTACGCGAAATCGGTTGCCGGGCCTATGCCCTGATGATGACGCACACTTCAAAATTAGCCCAGTGATCCTCGCCATGCGTCTTGATCGGCTACGCCCCACACGCCAAAGCTTATCGGCTCTGGGACCCCTCCAGCAAACGCGTCTTCAACTCCTTCCATGTTTCATTCATCGAACACCTCCACGCCGCCCCAACATCCCTCCTTCCTGGCACCACGCTTAACCTATCACCTCCTTCGGAGCCAGCCTCATGGGACGCCCCCGGCTACATCACCCCTTCCCCATCCCCCTCCTCTTCCCCATTTGTTTCTTGTTCTCCTTCTTCACTTCCGATCGAAACCTCCTCCCCTATCTCCATCCCTTCTCCCTCCTCCTCCCAATTAAGCGCCACCTCGTCTTCTCTTCCTTCTCATTCTTCTGTCTCCACCCATGTTTCATCTCAAACTCAAATAGCGCCTCCAAATATCACATCACAACATACTATATCACCCCCACATATAACACCAACTAGTAGATTAATTCACCACGATAGAGATACCGATACAACGTCACAAAATAACGCCATAAACGAACACAATCAGCCTCCTATTACTTTACCTGTAGATACATTACCCGATCTCCCCAATTCTTCCCGCGCCTCGACTCCTCAGTCCGTCCCCTCCACGCTCCCGACTCTCACCCCCTCACCCCCCCCCACAATGCCATCTCCCAACCCCCGGCGCTCTTCCCGAATTCCCGTGCCCACCAACCGTGGAACTGATGGTCTCGCGCACAGCTCCCGCTTATCTGCTGCAATGGCCAACGTCCGTGCATCCGGCGTCCGTCGTCAGGAGGAGAGGAGCAGCAGACGCACAGACCCCAGTGGTGACGGTGATCACGCCACAGCCTTTATATCATTATTTTCACCCATGCGCGACTCACATGACTTGTTGCCAGTTGATGTCCGCGCCGGCCATAGCCTCACATCAGTTGACGAAGTCCTCGCTGCTTTGACTAACAGAAACCTTGAGCCAACAGTTGATCTGGATGATGAACCATCCTGGGCCAAGGCTGTTGCCTCTCCCGAGCGCGAGTACTGGATCGCCGGAGGCCGAGAAGAACTCAAAAGTCTGGAGGACTTAAACGTCTTCATCCTCGTCCCTCGCAGTGAAGTACCACGGAACCAGCGCCCACTCAAGGGTAAACTCGTATGCAAGCGCAAATGTGACGACGCTGGCAACATCGTGTGCTACAAGGTTCGCTACGTGGCAAAGGGGTACGCTCAGCGGTATGGAGTCGATTACGATAAGACCACCGCACCCACTGCTCGCTTAGAGTCCTTCCGAGCACTACTCCACATCGCAGCGACCCTGGACTGGGATCTCAGGCAGTTCGACATCAAGACCGCGTTCCTCCATGGGATCCTACCGGAAGACGAGACCATGTATATGGAGCAGCCGGAGGGGTTCGAGGAAGCGGGGAAAGAGGACTGGGTGATGAAGCTAATGAAAAGTATATATGGCATGAAGCAGGCGAGTAGAATCTGGAACAAGACGTTCAACGCCGCCATCGTAGGTTGGGGTTTCGAGCGACTGGCATGCGAATGGTGCGTGTATAGGCGTCAATCCGCGACAGGAACCATCATCTTTGTGGTACATGTCGACGACATCATCGCAACAGCATCATCCCCAAGCGAGATAGAGCGCTTCAAGGCCGAGTTGACCTCCAAGTGGGAGATTTCTGACCTGGGCGAGCCAAAGTACGCTTTGGGGATAGGCATCACCCGCGATCGCGCCAAGCGCACTATCTCTATATCCCAAACAGCTCTGATAGATCGCGTAGTGGAAGAGTTCGGTCAGGCCAACGCTCACGCAGCCGACACCCCCATGGTCGCCGGTTTGCAGCTGCAACGCCCTGATCCCACAGCTCCCCTGTCGTCGGAAGTCAATGACTGGATATCTCGCACCCCATATCGCTCGTTGGTCGGCAGTCTGATGTACATTGCTGTCGCCACCCGCCCAGACATCTCCTACGCAGTGGGCCACCTATCCTCCTTCTGTAATTGCTATCGCCTGGAACACTGGTCAGCCGCCATACGCGTCCTCCGCTACCTCAAGGCGACGCAGACTATGTGCCTAGATCTTGGCGGTGCTAATCAGCTAAAGTTGCTTGGGTACTCGGACTCAGACTACGCGAACTGTGTGGAGACCAGTCGATCCATTGGGGGCTACTGCTTCACGCTTGGGTCGGGTATGATCTCTTGGAGCTCCCGCAAACAACAGACCGTCGCGGATTCCTCATGCTACGCTGAGTACATAGCTCTACACGAAGCGTCACACGAAGCGATCTTCCTCCGGCAACTACTTGACGGGCTAAAGCTACTGCCTACCGGACCCTCGCCTCTCTACTGCGATAATGACGCCGCATCCGGGCTTGCAGAGGACCACGTCTGGCACTCGCGCACCAAACACATTCGGGTTAAACATCACTATATTCGCGAGCAAGTCCTAGGCGGCGAGCTATCCGTGCAGCGCGTCAAGTCGAAGGATAACACTGCCGACATCCTTACAAAACCTCTGGGTCGAGTCGATTTCCTTCGCCTGCGCCAGTACTTGGGACTCAGTGTTGAAGAGAAACCCACGTGAGGATAAGGAAGAGCTGACGCACGTTGACGCACACTCATGTTTCTCGCGACCATTTTCTCTTTCTTTCCGACGCTTTTCTTTCTCCTTTCGGACACCTTCTTCCTCCACTCAGACGCGATATCTTATACTTATCTATGAACGATTACCCAGTACCTACATGTCGAGGAGGAGTGTTGAGACCGAGAAGTCACGACACCTTGGTCTGGCTGCACGTGATACATAGTATATACGCGATTTGGTATTCGATAGTTCGTTTCCCTCAGTTGTCTTCGTACTACGAGGATCTGAGGGTAAGTTTCCCGTACCTTTACCACCCTCCCGCCGTTGTTGACACCCTGTGTAGACAGTCTCGGTATAGGTGATTATATATAGTTGTCTTCGTACTACGAGGATCTGAGGACAGTCTCGGTATAGGTTTTCATAGCCTTTGCCCCGAATAGTGCCTGTGCATCTTCCTGGCCGCCAGGAAAAGCGATATTAGTCCAAGATCTTGTGTGATGAGTCCCAGTGACCAGGATGAGGTCCTCCATCCGATCAATTCCCAATCCAAGCCGCCGGGCCCATGGGAACCAGACGTCGATATGTTTGATTATCCACTTGCCGAAATCTGTACGCTTTACCGTGTTCTCCCCCGTAGCCTCTATTGGAAGGTATAATACTGCGCCTTCTTTCATCGGGCACGAAAAAGAGACTTGGCGGATTTCATCTGGCCTGAGAAAATGTGAGTGACAATACATTTAAACCGTGTAGCTCAGTTACCCTTGGGTCAATCGCTCCGATTCCGGCATCGAGACAACTTTAGCCGAACAAAAATTATTGCGACTAAGCTTGCTGATATTGATATGTTTTTTGAGGTTGAGCTCTAGCTGTTCATAGTTCTCTGGAACACCGAAGTCTGCATGGGATTCATCTTCTGCGGGTAACAAAACATTGAAGAGACGGTGGAATTTGCCTTCGTGAATGTAGCCGACGTCACCAACTTCCACAGCGGGATATAGATTCCCAGGATCTGGGTCCCAAAGCGCGTGCCCATAGGCAGGAAACTTGATTACAAGGTGATGACGGAAGATATCATAGTGAGCCATTGTACCAGTGGTGACTTACAACAATATCCAATGAGAGTTGGCTACTCTTGTGGTACAGTTGTGGTACTTTTCGCAAAGATCTCACTGGCACGGCCCGGCCGCTCTCGACTGTCCTCAAAGTCCGATCTCCGCCCAAACACCCATTTTCACCTTTTTTTTTGGAGGGCGCTCTATATTCGGGAACCACATACTAGCTAAAGTAGGTATTCCGTATCTAGGTGTTAGGCAGCAGGAGATTGTAGGTATCAGCCCTACCTAACGCGCGATAGCCAGGCCGGAGCCCAGATGTGAGGGAAAATACGAATTAAAGTACACCCCTGGTGTTGGGGTAGTGTGGGACTCAGTGCACGTCGTCGTCGCCATTGGTGGCCTGGGTCGGGTGTGCACTCCTACCCACTAAAACCTCACAGTCATATGTCCACCTATCCGGCAGACCAGAGGACTTCTTCAGTATTTCTTCCCAGTGGCCTCCAGGCTGGGGGAACAACTATTTCTTTTGTTTATTAAAGGGGTTTGTAGATTTGGAGGATTAATAGAGAGCTTCCCCCCGGGCTACCTCCATTTCCGGGGATGACGCGATGACGTGTCATTTCTATTTGGCTAAGGTATGGTAGTGTTTGGTGGTGATTGCGACCAGGGGCCGGAGATGGAAACCCCAGGTCACTAGCACGCTCTGAATTCCCTCAGGTCGAGCAGCACTTCCTGCCAAATCAGGCCTTTCACACTTATCTCATCGCTTACCGGGTTTGGAATTTGTATATATTGTGGTCAAGTTTGGCGACTGTTGGGTGGGGGGTTCGAGCCTCGTGTTCAACGTGTTCAACGTTCAACATTCAGCATTCAGTGGGTAAACCAGTAAACAGTAGTGGTCACATTCAGTACGTACACCATTACGCCTGGTAGGGCATCTCTGATGTGAGTTGGTTTCGTAGTTTTGCATGTTTCTAGTGAAGGTCATCCTAGCCCGGGTGTGGGAAAAACCATCCATGGTGGTGGTTGCGGTTCAAGGAGCCCCCCTTTTCACTGCTTTGTACTCAGGCAAGATTTCACAACTATTAACTAATAAATAACATCATAATCACGAGTACTAAGGGCGAGGGTGGGCAAGGGCAGGCAGGGGCAAGGGTGGGCAAGGGTGGGAAAGGGTGGTAGGCGACGGCGACGGCGACGGCGATGGCAGGCAAGGGCAGGCAAAGGTGACTCTGGGTGAGGGTGTTGATAAGTTAGGTTTACACAATATATTCAGCATGTGGCCTCCTATAGAGTAGACACTGTAGGGATTCCCAGTCGGTACCAGCCGGAAGACTCCGACCTCGGAGATCCCCGACGTGAACTCACGTGCGAGTAGATTACGGATACGTTGTAAATAGTGTACAAACAACATCTGATAGGGGTAGCGCGTCTTATCTAGGACGCTCATCCCCTGGCTCGCCGCCACTCCGTGTGATTTCATTTTTAATATAACTCTACAGGTTATGGGCCCTGGCCCTGTAGCCTGAATCACAGAAGCCAGGAAATTACTTTATCCTCCACAACAATCTATCCCATTTTACAACAGTAACGACTACGCCCCTGATGCCGAAACGCAAACGCTCACCATCGACCACATCATCCTCATCTTCATCGTCATCCTCTTCGGACGACGAGATACTCACTATTCCTAAAGCCGCAGATTCGTCATGCGCCAGGGTAATAGACCCACTCAATGACCAAAATTGGTCGGATTGGCGCGAACAGATTGGAAAGGTCTTCCAATACTGTAAAGTTACCAAATATGTCAGCGGCAAAATAAAGCGTCCTAAGAAGGACAAGGCGGCGAAAAAGATATGGGACGCTAATGACGAATATGCGCAGGTCTTAATCATGAATAACCTCACATCGCAGCAGGTGAAGAACGTTCACCGATGTAAGACGGCACACAAGATCTGGGAGAATCTTGCAGCTGTGCACGAAGCTAAAGGCTCTCACACAGTTTATGCTATTCTCAAGAATCTTTTTATGTATGCTAATAGCGAATGTACCGACATCCCCAAGCGTCTCGATGAGATGAAAGCGGAGTGGGAGCACTTCAGCCAGCTGACGCGCGGACGCAAGCACCCATATAATGATGATTTCTTCAAAACTTTACTCGCTTTCGCTCTACCTCCGTCTTGGGACTCATTCTCAGAGCCGTATTACGGTGGACTGTTCGAGGACGCCAGTGACGACCCGAAGAGATCCGTAACTTCCCAGACTTTTATAGGTATAGTCAAAGAGGAATGCGTCCGCCGTGACATTCGTTCTCAAAAGTCGGAGAGCATTAATCAAACCACGCAAAAGAAGCGTCCGCTTGCCAAACGCATTAGCGATACGCGTACTGGGGACTCCAAACGTGGATCCTCGAAGCGCGGCAAGCGCAAGCACTGCAGACATTGCGACCGGGACGGGCACAAAACCGCCGACTGTTATTTCCTGGGGAAGACTAAGTGCATCCATTGCGGGAAATACACGCATACCCCGGATAACTGTTGGCAACACCAAAAAGAGTTGAAGGACGCAGGTGGCGATGATAAGTTAAAGGCAAGTACCTCGAAGATCGAAGAGGTCCATGCCACCACCAGTGTACCCTCAAAACAGACAACAAGCGCTGTTCCAGTTAAGCAACTGGTTTGCACCGCCGACGAACTGGAGGACGAAGAAGACGATAGTGGTTGGGTGGAGCTCGATGAGTATCGCAAGTACAAAGGTGTTGACTATAGCTACGTGACCGGAAATGATGACTCCACTTCTCATTATGACTGGTTGGCCGATAGCGCAACCACCTCCCACGTCGCAAATAAACGATCGTCGTTCGTAACATACGAACGATGTGTCGACGCAACAGTCGCCGGCGTTGGAAATTCCATCGTTCCCATAGAAGGGAAAGGCGCTGTTGAATTGGAATCAGACTGCGACGGCCGCAAATATGTTTTGCGACTAGAGCACGTTCTGCATATTCCGAGCAACAAAAATAATTTATTCTCTCTCGGAAGGTGGGACAATGCCGGCGGAACTTATGAAAGTGGAAACGGCACATTAATATTGTCCTCCGAAGAAGGAGAAAGTGTGGCCAAGGGCCGAATAGCCGGAAACAACTTGTATAAATTACAAGTTAAAGTACGAAATGAGGAGAGCCGCGAACATGCGAACGAATCATTCGCAGCCGCGGATCCGCTGCCAAGTTGGGAAACCTGGCATAAACGCTTCGGACACGTAAGTTACGGCGGCTTATCGAAGTTGCTAGAGAACGATTTAGTCAAAGGATTCCGCGTCGATACTTCGACTCAGAAACCTGACTGTGTTGCGTGTACCGAGGCTAAACAAGCGGAACAACCTTATAAAGGAAAGTCAGTGCGACGAACCTCCCCCGGAGAACTAACACATATGGACCTTTGGGGAAAATACGATGTTGCATCCATAAATGGACACCAGTACTATGCACTCTTCGTCGACGACGCTACCCGATATATAACAATAACCTTCCTAAAAGGGAAGGATCAGGCAGCGAAGGCGGTGAAGGATTATTTGACATACCTCAGAGCCAATGATCGTCCTCCCCGTGCGACTCGCACAGATAGGGGGAAGGAATATATCAATGATGCTCTACAGACCTGGTGTAGTGAGCGCGGAATCACAAATCAAGTAACCGCGCCGTACTCACCTGCTCAAAATGGCGTTGCCGAGCGCGCAAACCGAACTTTGGTTGAACTCGCTCGTGCGATGCTAAAGGGGGGAAACTTACCCGAATTCCTATGGGAGCACGCCGTAGAACATGCGGCTTATATTCGAAATCGCTCCTATTCGAGAGTTATTGATGTCACGCCATATCAGTTATGGTTTCAAAGGAAACCGGATGTGACACACCTTAGGGAATTCGGGGCACCCGTATGGGTACTTCTGCAAGGCACAGCCGAGCAGAGGAAAATGCTCCCTAAATCTAAAAGAAGAGCATATGTCGGGTATGAAGATGGGCCAATGGCCGTCAAATATTATAGTGCAGAAACGCGGAAGGTACTTACCTCCCGGAATTATCGATTCCTCTGTCCTCCTGAACATCCCGAAACGCCCGAAATGGTTGTTATCGCGCCTAGTGCACAGCGCGAAGGGGAGCTTAGTAGAGGCGCTCTGTCCATAGGCGGAGCAATGGATGCGTTAGGCGGCGTACCGAATATGGACGTGCAGCCAGGCAACGTACCAAATATGGACGTACAGCCATGGGAAGGTCTAGTAGGCAAAAGCCCATTATACGCAGGCCAAAAGAGGAAAAGCCTAGACTCACCAGAACCACCCCGCAAAACGCGAGGTATACGCGCGGACTACAGACATATGAATGATCCGTTTTCTGATACAGAAAACGAAGTCATGGCCGCGCAAGCCCGTGTTGACGGAGGAGGAGAGCCGACAAGCCTAAATGAGGCCAAGGCGTCTCCAGAATGGTCAGAATGGGAGCAAGCGGTGAGAGCCGAACTCAGCCAATTGCAGAGTACGGGAACATGGATACTCACCGATACTCCCGACGGCGCTATCCCGATCGCCAATAAATGGGTCTTCGCTAAGAAATACGACAAATCAGGAAACCTCCTGAAATATAAGGCGCGATTAGTAGCCAAGGGCTGCGCGCAGAGACCGGGATATGATTATGACGAAACGTTCTCACCAGTGGTAAGACTCGAGACGATTCGAGCCATTCTGGCCCTCGCGACACTGCACGACTTTCGCATCCAACAAATGGATGTTAAGGGTGCTTACCTAAACGGGACTCTAAAGGAGACCGTGTATATGCGTCAGCCAGAGGGATATGAGGACGGGATGAGTCGAGCTTGTCTACTCGTAAAGACGCTGTATGGACTAAAACAGTCTGGGCGTGAGTGGAATAGTGAGCTTGACGACAAACTGCGGAAGCACAGCTTCACGCGCTCGATATCGGATCCATGCGTATATGTGCGAAGGGGAGGCGGCGACCTAGAAATCATAACTGTTTGGGTCGACGATCTTTTACTGTTCGCAACGTCAGAAGATTCGATGTCAAGCATGAAGGATAATCTACATACCGAATGGGAAGTTACCGACATGGGTGAGCCGGCGAAGATCGTCGGGATAGAGGTCACTCGTGACGAAACGTCAATCACAATTTCCCAAAAGAGATATGTGGAGAACGTACTAGAAAAGGAGGGAATGCTACATGCAAACCCTGTGAAAACGCCAATGGATCCTAATCACCAGCTTGGGCCGAATCCGGACGGGAACGAGGGAAGCCGAAGCAACTCCTATGCGAGGTTGCTAGGCGAACTCCAGTTCCTAGCCAACGCCACAAGGCCGGATATTGCACACGCCGTAAATCGTTTGGCGTGCTACACTGCGAATCCGAGCCTAGAGCATACGGCGGCCCTAAAAAGAATCCTGAGGTATCTTGCCGGAACGCGTGAGTACGGAATTAGATACTCGACGCTTCCGGGAAAGAATAAAGACACAAACCTTTTCCATGGCTTCGCGGATGCCGCCTATGCCAATCAGGACGACTATAAGTCGACGACCGGATATGTCTTTGAGGCTGCGGGCGGTGCGATTTCGTGGATGTCAAAGAAGCAGTCAGTGATTGCTTTGTCATCGACAGAAGCGGAATACATAGCTCTTTCCGAAGCCTGTCGAGAGGCATGTTGGTTGAGGAACCTATACGAGGACCTCGGATATAGCCAACAAACCCCAACCTTAGTAAAAGGGGACAATACCGGGTCAATAGCTATGGCGCGAGATCATCAGTTTAACAAAAGATCAAAACACCTTGCCACCAAGTGGCACTGGATCCGCGACCAAGTAAAACGGGGATCGATCAAGCTCGGGGACTGCAGAGACCCCGATCAGACAGCAGATGTATTGACTAAACCGTTGCCCCGTCCTAAACACAAAAGGCACGTCGAGGAAATGGGACTGATACCGACGTGAAGGGGAGTGTAGGGATTCCCAGTCGGTACCAGCCGGAAGACTCCGACCTCGGAGATCCCCGACGTGAACTCACGTGCGAGTAGATTACGGATACGTTGTAAATAGTGTACAAACAACATCTGATAGGGGTAGCGCGTCTTATCTAGGACGCTCATCCCCTGGCTCGCCGCCACTCCGTGTGATTTCATTTTTAATATAACTCTACAGACACTATCTCGAAAAAAAAATTTGATGGTGTTTGAACGTGAACCGAATGCACCCGAACACGTTCAGGACGTTGTTCAGGTTCAGGCTCAGAAATCCGGACAGAGTTCAGGTTCGGGTTCGGCACTAGGGGGGCCTGAACTGCACTGAACCGAACAAGGAACCGAACTTCGGCAACACTACAAGTCAGAATTTCTAGTACACCATGTAGCAGGTGAGCCCCGTAAATCCCTGGGTCAAGGCCTTCGGCCCGGAAAATCGAAGACTAGAACCACAGGACGTAGCCCCGCAACTGCCCCGCAAGGCTTCGGCGAGGCTACACACTTGCCGTCCCGAATCGGCGTTGGACTTACCGCTTTAGGCTTTACATGTCGGCCACGTAGTCTCGACCTCGACGAATCCGATTTCACTCGACATGACAGCCATCATTTGCACGCTCAATTGGCCGATTTCCAGTCAATTCATTGGAAACTAGCTTGTCGTGAAAGTACAACATTAGGGACTCTTCTTCACAACATAAATAGGCCATCCTCGCGAGGCTGCGAGACCAACCCCTCACTACATGTTCAACACGACGCGTCCGACGATCTTGCCCTCCTCCATGCCTTCGTACACACTGAAAGAAGAGCGCTAAACGACGGGCCAACTCCCAAGGACGAAAATAAAAGACGTACTCTGACAATGCCGACAACGGCTGGATAGCAAGGTGGCACTTCACCTTGCCCGAAGCGGCGATTTCCAGTGCTTCGCGTGCGTCTTGTCGGTTCCTGAGATATAACGACCATGGTCAGCACGCTAGATGGTGCCCAAATAAAAAGAGGGTGCGCACCCAACGTAGGACCCGATGATGTTGATGGCCTTGGCCACCGTCCAGAAGATGGGCGCTTGGAGCCGAGCATCTGCGGGGAGGCCGACAACCATGAGCGACCCTCCAGGACGGAGGTATTCGATCGCCTGCTCATAAGCAGCGCTCTGGAAACGTTCCGGTTATACGCGTCTGTGTGGCACGCTCCTATGAGTCAAGGACTTACGGAGGCTGCTGCAACGAGCGCGGCATGTGGGCCCTCTCCGCCGGCCGCGGCCTGGATGTCTTTTACGAGATCCTTTGTCTCACGGAAGTCGATCCATTTCTCCGCGCCGAGCTTCAGGACCAGCTCTTTCTTTTCTGCGCCGGTGTCTGGACGACGTTACGATGAGTAAAGCAAAAACCGGATGAACACGGGTGACGTACCGACAGCTACAACTCGGAGTCCGAAAGCATGCGCGGCATACTGGACAGCTACATTTATTGCATGAGATAGGCCGGTCACGGTCAGAAGGACGACGAACCGAGATGTCCGAGGCCGCCGCCTGCGCCGGGAAGAACGATCCAGTCTCCTGGCTTCGCGTTGCTGTATTTTAGGGCACGATAGACGGTCACGCCCTGAGGGTGCACTTGTCAGATTTTGGCCGAACTCGAAAAGAAAACCACCCACCGCGCAGAGGAAAGAAGCTGCTTCCTGGCTGTTGAGACTTTCGGGGATTGGTGTCACGTGGTTGACATAAGAGACCTGTTTTCTCCTTTCAACGCGCCGCATCGGGAGCAAAAGCGACGAAAAGGGGCCATACGACATATTCCGAGAACGTGCCGTCCACGGTATACCCACTGAGCTTGCACTTGGAGCAGCCTGCAAGTCCGTTGGGTTGTCATTTTAGCATCGACTCGGAGTTCGGACGGGGCACGGACATTGTTCTAAACCCTTGCGACACTGCTCGCACTGCAGGCACGAGTCTGCGAGCCACTTGATCCCAACGCGCTCGCCGATTTTGACCGGAGAATCGACTGTGTGTGCGCCGATGGCTACGATGTCACCGACACCTTCGTGTCCGCCGACGAGCGGGATTTTGCATGGGAGCGGCCAGTCACCCTTGCGGGCGTGCAGGTCCGTGTGACACACGCCAGTGCAATGCAATTTGACGAGACACTCTCCCGGGGCGAGCTCCTCTGGCTGCTTGACCGGATAGTCATTCCTGACCTGTATGGGCAAGTCGTGTCCTACGACGACGGCGGCCTTCTGCGTCTTTGGGATTTGTGGAGACATTATAGTAGTAGTAGGCGGGGAAAGGGGCTGTTGGTGGTGCTCATAAACGCGTAACCGTGGAGCATTTTATACGGTCACGACACCGTCAGGAATGGGAGCTCCTTACTTTGAGGCCGCAGTTCCAGACTTGATATCATGCGCATCGATCATAGGCCTGGTCTTACGTTTACCCACCAAACTCCGCAAATACCTCGACGCCGTTCGGGCCGTGGCCACTGTCAGGCGCGACGCGCGATTGTTATTATAATGCTGACCCTTTCATAAGTACTATACTATACACACGTCCGCTTCGGTCCTTCCCAACATACGGTTGCAATCAACTTTCGAGAGAATGGTGCGCCTCTAGACAGTCTGCTCGTCGGCATGGTGGTCGGAGGGCGCTCATCAGCAGGGATCTGGCAGGCGAGACGAGCGCCACGATCACGGTCTGGGTTGTTCGAGGGATTCAGAGTTCCGGCCCTTCTAATTCTCGCCACAGACGAGGTTTATTCTGGGCTCGCTTGTGCGAGAGTGGAGTCGTCTAGATGCCGAGGGCGTGATCTCGGTATGTGCAATCCACGGGCCTGAGTTGAGTACGTTGAGTGGCGAGTAACCGGGAGTTCGAGTGTGATGGCGCAGCGCTTACTTTGACGTGCCGGATGTCTGCAACAAATAGGCATTCGGACACCTTCGGACACTCACCGAAAAGTCGAGACGAAACAGATTACGATGTTCACTCAAAAAACAACTTCCGTTCTGCCATCCCCTGTGGTGCAGATCATGATGGTAGTACTCATACTAGATGGTTATATACAGTCGCTGACCTCGGGGTTTGGGAAATACTGCAGAAAGTTACAGTATTCCGAACAATAGACTCCCCACGTGACGTCGAAGTTGTTCAGGTACAGCACGTCAGTTAATTGCCAACGTTCTCTTTGACACTGCCCCGATGGCTGTGCAGTTCCCAATTCCCCAAGACAACACAAACCAATGGCACAGAGACCCTCACGCCGGTGATCCCATCATACACATCTGCCTTTTGGTAGTCACCACATCCGCTTCTAAGTCGCGTGAATGATGCGCCCATTAAACCGACGCCGTTCCTACTACTTGGGTTAGACCTTTGGACCATCCGACGAACTTTGTCGTCGTTGTCTACATAGGATGGAATCATGTCGATCCGTGATCGACCAGTGACTCATTTGGCGCCTGTGGAGGATATATAGTCTGCCCAGTCTGCGACGCTGTTTCGATTGAGGACAGTGTAAACCTGGTGTTCACTACGCTCTCTATCCGGGCTTTCCAATGTCCCTGGCGGGCATCAACCTTGGTCCACACGCCGCAGAATATGTGTAAGCTGCCCCGTTCCTTCCCTCACACGCAATTGACCCCCGCCCGCTTGTCTTAGATATCTCAATTCCATCACTAATCTCCCACCGCTAGGTGAGCACGCCTTTCGTTGATCCCAACCCCTCAAGACAAACCCGTCGATTGTTCCTAGCGATACTTTATTACGACTATTTGCTCACCCTACCGTTGGAAATCCAGTACCTGTGGTATCCTAACAAGCTAGGGTGGTTCACGGTGGCATGCCTCCTCAATCGCTACCTCCCCATATTCGGGCACATTCCGCTTGCCGTGTCGTATATGACTCGGAGCGACGACCTTCCAGTGCGTGCGTCCCCCTTAATCCGTAGCACACCTGCTGAACTCCGCCCTGCGACAGCTGTGAGTTACCGTAACCGCGCAGCGCTTGATGATCAAAAGGCTTATCAGTCCGCCACCTACAGCTGTCAGGGCCTACATGTATACCATGAGATTTTCGGAATATTCGTGCAGTCGCTGGCTGGCCGTACGTCCCCCGGCCCATCATTGTTGTGGTCACACGTTGCTGATCCGTGATCTTTTCCCCGCGAAGTCCTCTGCCTGATCCGCGTGTATGCATTGTACGGCCGAAGTCTCCGTGTCCTGGGAATTCTCTTCTCGGTTGGAATAGGGTCGATTCTCGTTGGATGCGTGCGTCTCCCCCCCCCGGGTGTGCGTATGCCCCGCGTACCGCCTAACGTCACTGTCGACTCTTTTCTGGACAATAGTGGGCCATGATCGGAAGCCGTCGCGCCAATGTCGAGACGATACAGGTCATCTCCAGCGTTACGGGATGTAACCAGTATATGCCGATAGAAGGGTGAGTGCAGATCCCCCGCGTTTCTGAGACGATCTTCATGCCGTGTTTGGTAACAGTGGTCGATGTAAGTTTGTCATCTTCGGACCATTTCATGGAGCTGCAGTAACCAAATGGAGCAGATGCCGCCTTGGCGTGGTTGGGCATGCTCGTGTTCGACAGTACGATATTCTCCCTCACGCTGTACAAGGCCTTTACGATGGGCAGGGGTATACGACTCCTCGATGTGATCGTTCGTGACGGTGCGTCGTGTTCGATGCTATCCTGGTTATTGTGTCTAATTCTCTTACGCAGGGGCTATGTACTATTCGTACGAAGTGGCTCCCCGATGTCCAGAAGAAGGCGCTGACAGTTTCCAAACAGGGCATTGTTCATCATGAACCTTACGAACATCTTGATACTTCTGGTACGCCACACACTGCTTAACTGCCTTCCCGGTGATTGACGAAACTCCTTCGCAGTTTGCTCCGGTTAGTTGTCATGGACAAGTTCCTGCCTAGACACAATTTTTCTCACGCTATTGAATTGCAGCCCCTTCTCAAAAATTCTACCACGTCTATTACGAACGTGTTCGTCTCTTGATGATTTTGTATCTGTATCCATCTGATGATCACAGATGCACAGGCTCTCCATCACCCTCGTGTCGCGCCTCATGTTGAATCTCCGTGCGCAAAGCACCACTCAACCGGGACTACCGTCGAGCATAGAATCGGAGCGGAGATTCCAAGCTGCCTTGCCGACGCCTCCACGGCCGACGCCTCCACGACCGCCGATGACAGGTTCAGGATACCCGGTTATCCGATCAATCAAGACGACATGGGAAACAGCGTCTGTGGGTACGGCGCATCATATTGATGTCGTCCAAGCAAGTAAGCACGCCGGGGAAACGTGGGCACGTGCCGGAGAGCGGACGTAAATGAAACAAAAAAAAACTCCGAGCCATGACTGGTGCGGTGCCATGACGCACGGGGTGTTTGAGGTAAAAACACAAGATCCGTACAATTACACATTACATGAAGTACGTTTGATACCATCATACATATGTACAATCTACAGTAACTTAGTCGTGGTTTTGCTATTCCTCTTACCGTCGGCGCGGAAGAGGAAAATACAATACAGTGCGTCTGCTCCGTCTTCTGGAAAACCCACACACTCCACCGGGACCCGCACTATGTGACGCGTACCCACTGGCTCGCCGGCGGCGCAGGCGCCGAGCACTGCGTGAGTGTCGGGTACGCGTAGGCCTTGGCAGCCGTCACGTTCGCGCGGTACGCGCCGACCAGTGCACGGCGCGGGCGCGCACCCACGCCGAAGCCCGGTGTGGGGGTCTTCGGCGCGAGCACGACGCGGAAATCGGCACCGCCGTTATTATCCCACCACTCGCCGGTGCCAGGCACGGCATAGCGCACCTGCGAGGAGCAGCGTGCGTGGCTGCAGCGGCGGCACCTCGAGCGGGACGGTGAACTGCGAACAGGTCCCAGTCGCCCGTGCCGGCGGGGCCGACGTAGCGCGCGTGCGCCTCCGAGACGGTCGTCCATCCGTCGGTGGTGAAGCGCACCGAGACGGACTTCTCAAAGGCGAGGTTGCGCACGCGCACGATGCCGCGGAGGAAGGGGGGGCGTGCGGGGAGGAGGGCGATCGACTCGAGGTGCACGTTCGACTCTGGCGGGGTCTGCGGCGAGGGGATCGGCGATATCTCTGCCAGCGTGAACGGCATCCGGTTGCCGCGCTGTGTCGTCTGCGCGCCGTCCGTGTTGTCCGTCTCTGTTTCGGTGTCGGAGTGCGAGCGGGGATGGGAGATGGAGTAGGGCCGTCCGGTGGCGCGGAAGAAACAGACGGATTCTAGCTCGCCGTCCGTGTCCTTGAAACGGACAGATTTTGGGCCTGGCGGTGTAGATGGCTCAGAGACGATGACTCTGCGACCGCGAGTGCATTTGAGAGACGACTTTAGAGGTCTGTGGTTTGGAGAAGGAGTACGAGGAGGGGTGTGATGACGACGCTGAAACTTTTGGAGGTCGTATTTAGATTGGGGGAGTAGAAAACACGAAAGCCTCCGTGTGAGAGGGTCATCCGGATGTAGTTGGGAGCGTGCAAGAGCATCGAAGGGGATAAGGACGGGCGACCTCAGGCCTTGGGTTGTAACTGAAACGTAGGGCATGTGGGACTGGCGGAGGTTAACCAGATCAACTCATAAAATACCAGGCTCGGTATACATATTGGCACCCAACCCACGCCCTGCTACCCGCAAGGACAGGGCGCTGCTCCGGTGGGCCCGAGTCTATCCGTAGTTCGTCCATGTGATACAGGGCCACCGCGTACCAGACGTGCCTGGGGGTCATCCAGAACACTTCAGCCGCCCATCGCTCCAGCCTAGGCAAGGCGTCTTGCCGACTTCCTTTCCCACACCTTCCGGCTCTGAGACTCCCCGCGGGCAAAGGAGATGTTCATCACGTCGATAAATTGAACTTGAACATATCGTCATAGCACGAGCTCGTGTAATGTACCATTCTCATCCTTAGTCCATGGAGAAGTAACTATCCACGGCGCCTACCGTGGGTTCAGTTATTTTCTGCTGTGCTCCTTCGGACCTAGGCAATGATGGCGGAGGCGCTGAAGACCCAGACAAATGTACTACTCGGCGCACACATTTTCCGGGGTGTCTGTCACCGGCTCGATGCCGATTTATCGACTGAATCATCACCAAAACTTCCATTCGGTCGGATCTTTGTCATGGAGGCCCCTCGCCGTCTATTTGGAATTCATTCGACCTTTCTTGACCTTCAGGCCCTGAATGGGCTGGCCACCAGTCAGGACGCCAATCGAGACCCGTCTATAAGTATCGTGTGGCCCAATGACATCAACGCTCATACTGATACTGTAATGGCGCAGCCTGATATTCTTTCTCAGCACAGCGGGGTGCTCTTAACTCAATGTGTCGTGAGGTCTTCTCACGCATTCTCCTCCACTCTCATGGACGTCAACACAAACAATAACCCAGGAGCAAGCACCAGTCTCAGACGACTACGACTAGCTCACACTATCTATCTACGGTGGCATGGACGATAATTCATAGACTCCACCACTCCACACTTCCCCGAGACTTGGCCCGGCTCAACGCGATTTCACCACTATCGCTTCCTAACCATCGAGGCGGTTTTCCACAAAGTATCAAATATTGTCTGGCATGTCATTTTCTATTGGCCCCCTCGAAAAATACCTCGTATCCTCGACAGTCGGGTGCTGGACCATCGAAATGTAACTTGAAACCTGGGGGCGACCGCGGTTCTACCGAGAGAAACCAGAGTCCTATTCGTGCTCACAGGAAGTGTATCGCGCAAGCGCGCGAATAGCCGAACGTGAAAGACCTGCGCTATTGTTCTGCTGTCGTAACGAAGAGGTCATCTCTAGTAGTGTCGCCATCTGTAAAAGTGGAGGCTGTCAAAGGCTGTCAGGAACCAGCTAGTCTGGACGATCCCTGATAACTTTGACAGGCCAGTTTTGCAGATGGCGGGTCTGCTTCGTGGAGCGAGAGGATGGTGGCCACTGCGTAGCGATTTTGCCCCCCGTCTGTCAGGTGATGATCGATGATCGTGCGACGCAACACCAGGTGGAATCCCCGCTGACTGGAAAGAGAAACCGCTTCTTTCGTTTTCCTCTTCACATTTCTATACCCTACATAGGGCGCCTCCCAATAGTCATCAGAGTCCGCGTTGAAAGTACTGCCCGCGTTCGACTTTTGACGCGCTTGCCCTTAGGTCGACGAATACCCCCATCACCGCACGCTCAAAAACTTGGCTTGGCACGGTTATTTAAATCGGATCCGACAGTCCACCGGGAGACGAGCAGTCGAAAGATAGCCGGGTCCCTCGACACGACCCACCCCTCCATGCGCCTCGCGCTGACACATCCCACGGCGCCCTGCGATCACTCTCCTCCTCCCCGTAGCACCTTCCGTTCGGCATCCTCAACGCCCCTCTGCCACCCACCGTCGCCGTCGTTCTCCGTAGACGCAGACGCGCCCCCCGTCCCCGCACACCCGCGTTCGAGGGCCACTTCCTGCTCCACACGACGCGCTTCCGCCCCGCCGCATCGCTGGGCACGCGCGCAGACTGACCGTGAGCACCGCGGCAGGCGGCGATGCCTCGTGGGTGCTTCGCGATGACGTTCGCACGAGCGAGCTCGGTGACGGTCTGTATCACCCGGTAATTTACAGCAGAGCGGGGACGGATTTTTTTTCTTTTGTTGTCCGTCACGTGGTGCGCGGCGCGGTGCCGCCCCGAAGTTGCGGTCCGTACGGACGGATTGTGGCGCGGCACAATATAGTAATCCGCTAACCATACGCGGTACCTATTAATAGGCAGTCAAAGTGGGTCCGGACGGAGAGACTCGTTTGAGTCCGAGGGCCGCTCGCTGCCCCCGGATGACGTCCCCGCCGCTGCACCCGCACTCATCCACCGGAATCCCTTCAGAATTTTCCTCTCCGTATCATTCTAAGCCTTGTTCTACTTTAGAAGCCGTACGTTACGTATGCACGTGGGGTCATTGCGCGGGTCTCACCCAATCTGATTGACGCGCGGCGCACTCCGGTAACCATGGGGCTCCGCCTTCGATACAAAATGTGTTCATCCCCTCTTCTCTCGGGGAAGCCGTCTACAGAAACGTACAATACATACACTTACAGCATTGGCATCCTAATCACAAACAACACACAGGGAGAGCGAACGTGTCATCATCACAAGTCATCAGAAAAAGAAAAAAGAAAACTATTGTTACACCCCCGCGACCGCCCCCGTTCGTTCTACGATACCGTTGCGTGCGACGCCCCATTCCTGTCCGTGAGCGCCTTATCAAATAGCCTCGGCCCCCACGGGCTCCACAGCCGCGGGCTCCTCCTTCTTCCCGAGCTTCTCCTGCAAGGGGAGGGCAGTGCGCCCGGGGAACATGGCGGCAGCAGCGACGCGCGTCGCCGTGCGGCGGCGGACGCGCGCGCGCCAGAGCAAGAGCCCGACGGTGGCAGCGATGAACGCGAGGCCTCCGAGGACACCGCCGACGATCGCCGCGATCTTCTTAGAGGATGAGCTGCCGTGCGAGACGATGGCGGCTTGCGACGAGGACAGCCCTGGCACGGCCGTCTGCGTCGTGGTCGGCGTCGCGGGAGCGGCGAGGGTCCCCGGCTGGCCGGCGTTGACTTCGGTAGCATCTGTGTGCAGACCGCGGAGTGAGCATTCAGTTCTGGACGCAGTAACTGCCGCGGGGACGTGGACGCGGACAGGTTACGAATGATGCGACGCACCGCCCACTTGATATGCCAACACTGGATCCCAGGTCCCTTCGTCCTGTCAAGTTAAATTTGGCCATCAGCCGGACATCCCCGCGGGAAGGTGGGGCTTACGGTCACGTCAATGAACGCCCACTCCTGCACGCGCGTCCCGGAGGGAATGAGGCTGGAGAACCTGGAAGAGATCATGGAATCGGTTTTGGGAAAACAACATAAAAGTGAATTGCGGGAACGAACGTTGTGGGAGGATCGACCGCGGTGCAATTTCGCGACCATGATTTCCATCTGTCAGATCAAAGCGTGTAAGCGCGGAACGCCCAGGAACCGGCCGGGTGGAATGAGAAGCGAACGCACGAGAACCACTTGGCGCCTTGGCACGCATCGCAGGCGCTCATGAGCGAGTAGACGACGGTGTTGCACTTGCACAAGTCGTTCGCATCGCCAGGCCCTGTCGGCCCCGTGTACGAATTTCCGGGATCCAAGTTCGGGATCGTGAACACTACGGATAATCGATCTGTCGGTCGAGGAATGGCAACGGCCGATCATGGTAGGCGCACCTCCATCGTTACAGACACCCTGCAGGTACGCAGCGACGGCACAGGGGCTCTGGCCGAGAGAGTTGAACGACTAGGAGAATGGGATCGGACATTTCCGGGATCGATGATGGGCACTTAGAAAGGCGGAGGACGACATACCCAGCTCCACGATGTGGGGCACCCAGGGTACACGAGCTGCTGCTGAGCCTGGGTATGCGTCACTCGTGAGACGAGTAGAAAAGCCGCTGCGAAAAGGGAGAAGGCCTTCGACATGGTGCGTTAGGAGAAAGGAGGTGAGGGGACCGAGGGGGCAGGGCGGAGAAACACCTGCTTTGTATCGGCTGGGGTTATAAATGGGGAAAAGGGGGTTGCGGTCGTATCTCGCCCTCCTCGGCCCAGTTAAAGTAGTCGGCCAGCGCACACAACTCGAATATTTGACGCCTTTGATACGCTATCTGGTGCACGCTCAGATCATCATCCTGCATCGGGTATAGTTGCTTATGGACAGGTCCCCTCCTTCCCGATACGCACACGTTCGGCGGCATGCTTGTCATCCGTGCGTGTGGAAGGGCAGGTGTCCCTGAAGGCGACCGGGGCCCGATTGAGCGGGCCTGGATTCGACGACACCCGCGATGACGGCAGGTACAGCCCTTGGATAGTCGTGCGCGGCGGTTTTGCACGTAACGAAAAACGAAACAGAGGCGGACATGTCGAGGACAGTGGTAGTTGGTTTACATGATAGCATGTCACTTTGTATGATAGATAACGGATCTACCGCGAGGTTCGTGTCCCATTCGGGGTCATTCGGCCCACGAGGCTGTGCTTCCGAGTCCCATCCCATTTAAGGTCGTCTGGGTTTGTTGGGCACCAGAGGCACTCTCTCTTCTCTTCTCTCTCCAAGCAAATCAATGGCATCTTAATTCCACCGCACTCTCGTAAATACGAGTTGCCAAAATGGAAGTTCTGTACCCAAGCGCATGTTAGATCAGCGCCGTGATGGTTGCATCAAGAGACGAACGGGGGACACTTCAAGTTCACGACTTGAAATGATTCAGACCTGCGCAAATGAGCAAATCTTGCGTTATATCAGACCGAAGGGAGAGGATGAACTCCCTTCTTATCGGACCTTCGGGCAATTATGCACAGTAGGCATCACCAGAAACTAGGCACTGGCAACCAGACTCGCCGCAACTTACATCACGGATTCAAGTTTGCGCAGTGATATCTGTGCTGTACTCGAGAAGCATGATCGTTGTTACTGTAGGTTCATAGAACATAAAGCTCAGCCCTTGGTATCTTTACAACCTGAGCCCTTTTTCAGCCCACAACATGATGCCGTCGATCTTCAAACCTTTCCCCCCTCCCCCCAATGCAGCTAAGGATGCCAAGTCTCGTTGTGCCCATCTCCCTTGTTCTCCTCGCCGCCAGTGACCTCGTCGTAGCTCAGATCATCGGCCCGGATTGCAACGTGACCATGGATTGGGTATAACCTAGCCTTTTGTCTCTGTGCGACTTTTATGATGAGTTGACGGTCGACGCCCAGTCAGTCAACTCTCTTGGACAAAGTCCGTGTATTGTCGCAGCATATATGCTGGCAACCTGTAATAATAGCGGTGAGTACCCTTTCTCTTGTGGGTTCCGGTCCTTCGTGTCAACTGTCACCAGTGTTTATCCTCGAGCCGTTGCAACCAGGTAACTCGTATACGGTATCTAACAGCTCCAGATTCAACAACTGCCTGTGCAATTCCGTCGCATACAATCTCCTCAGTGTCTGCGACGCATGCCAGGGACAGAATTGGAGAGCGTACGTCTACATCCTCGTGCGCCCATTCCACACTGGCTTATCAGCAAGCCTTAATTCAGCTGGTCCAATTACTCGTCAAACTGCCTAAATGGCCTACTCCCCTTGTGAGTTGATCGTCGCGGGGGATTCGCTGTGCGCTTGGGTCTTGGGCATTGAGTTTTTCACCTGCAGGTTCCCCAACTCCGTACCTCTAGGAACACGCGTACCACAGTGGGCTCTCGTCGATCACACCGTTCGTTACCTCGCTCGCACCTTCACGAAACCCAGCTTAGCAGGTGGCCCCCTTTTGCAGCTCGAGGACAATTGGAATGCCACCAAGGTCGGAATTGGTACGCAATCCAACCTTACTCCCTTCTTTTTTGCTCTCTCCATCTGACCAACTGTGCCATCCCGGGGTCCTCTCCTCAGACACCCCTGAGATAGAGCCGGGTTCGTTTGCCGTCTCCGGAAGTACCAGTCCTACCCCCAGCCCCCTCCCACGTCATTTCTCTTCCCCCTCCGTGAATGGGCCGAACACTGGCACAATAGTGGGTAGCATTGCCGGTGGCGTTGCGGCCCTCGCAACCATCGGCGCCCTCTTATTCTACTTCCTGCGGAAACGACAGCGCTCGCAGGTGCCGTCCGCTGTAGTCGACGATGGGGCGCCACCTATGAGCCAGCAACCCCCGCCACTGTCGGCGGGGGACGAGAGTGACGAGACGTACGTGCCCAAGAAGCCCGTGGCGCCTCTGAAGGTCTATGTGCGTGCATTCGCCCCACGTGTATACGGACACTCGTAATTCTTGGTTGCAGGACCCGAACGATCCAAGGACGTTCCCCAAGTATCCAGAGCGTGTCGACGTCCCTACAAGTCGTGCACGTCTCTGTCGCGCCAAAAGACGGGAGCCTAAACGGGAACACGCTGACTACAGTGCAGACCACGTTTACGCCGGGCTATCACGGCCTGCCTACCGTCTGATTCTAGGAAGGGAGGAAACCCAACTTTCGTTCTCCCGACATGGTGCGACCGTTTCTTAATAAATATGTTTATCGGACATTCCTTGTCAGGACTTGGAATACGAGAGACCAGATCATGGATTCGCGCTGACGTGGCTGCCTCGTGCCGTGATACCTGTACAGAACTGTACTCGACAAAGACAGAGAAGCATGATTGTCGTTAGGCCCATAAAAATTTGAATATCATCCACTTCGTACTAGCCGCCGGCAAATTGTGCAGGCCAGTCCGATGATTCCACGCCGCCACGGACTGGGTAGTGGGCCATTGCAGAACGTCCGAATTGTGTATGGCCAAGGAAGTAGTGAAGACAACGCCGACTTTGGCTTCATATCGTATGTGGTGGTGCTGGCTACAGTAATCATCCAGAATCTCGCTTACGTTATTTAGCAGATCGGATGCGGAAATGGCAGCTTCAATTAACTTACGACAGTCGTAACACTCACGCTCAACTAGCTCATGCTCACGGACAGATAGGCGCGTTGTTCAAAGGAGAACACGAGAAAGAATGAAAAAACTGCAGGTTCTTCGCCACTACACATGTCAATCAATTCATCGCCACCAATTGAAGGATGACCACACTATAGCTCGGGATGGTGATGATGTGCCTGCCACTGACAGTGTACAGTATTTGTATCACTGTAGTCAGTGATTTATTTACTGTTCCAAAGTCACTGCTCGGACGTCAACACGTCAACGGTGACTCAATCCTCGATCTCTTACAGCCCTTTTTCAGTCACAACAGCATGACCCCGTCGATCCTCAACCTTCCCCCCCCTCCTTCCCCTGATGCAGCCAAGGACGCCTATACTCACCTCCCTCATTCTCCTCGCCGCCAGGGGTCTCGTTGCTCAGATCATGGGCCCAGACTGCAACTTGTCCTGGGAATGGGTACAGCCTCGCCTTTAGTCTCTGACTCTCTGTGCTATTTCCATGTTGACGATGACACATAGACGTTCAACACTCTTGGCCAAAGTCCGTGTACGGTCGCAGCGTATATGTTGGGGACCTGTAATGATAGCGGTGAGTACCTGTTCTCTTACGTGTGCCGTTCCTTCGTGTTCTCAATGGCCACCAGTGTTTACCATCGACGAGCTGGAGCCAGGGAACTCATATACAGGATCTGATAGCGCCGACGACTGCCAGTGCAACATCGTCACATACAATCTCCTCAGTGTCTGTGACGCATGCCAGGGAGCGTATTGGAGAAAGTACGCCTGCCTCCTTCTGCGTCCACTCTCTCAACACTGGCTTATCGACAATTCAGCTGGTCTGATTACTCGTTCGACTGTACAAGTAGACTATCCCCCTTAGAGTGAGTTGATTATCGCGGAGGATTCCGCTTTACGCCTGGGTCTGGGCATTTACTTACGGGTTTGTTACACGCAGGTTCCCCAACCCCGTACCTCCAGGAACGCGTGTACCACAGTGGGCTCTCTTGGATAGTACCGTTCGTTCCCCCTATTCGCAGCCTTCCCGAAACCTAGCTTATTAGGTGCCCTCTTCTTCCACAGCAGGGAAATTGGAATGTCACCAAGGCGCACACAGTTGGTGGTACGCAATCAAGCCTTTCTTATTGCTCTCCATCTGACCAACTGCTCCATCCGTGGGTCCTCTCCTCAGTCTTTCCTGAGATTGAGCCGGGTTCGTTTATCAGCACCCCTGCCTCCGACCGTGAGATTCTTGCCCCCAGCGACCCCCCACTTCAAGATCTCTCTCCCTCTCCACTGCCCTCCGAGTCCGAGAGTGGGTCGAACACTGGCGCAATCGCGGGTGGCATTGCCGGTGGTGTCGTGGGCCTCGCAGCCATCGGTTCCCTCATATTCTACTTCCTGCGGAAGCGACAGCGCTCGAAGACGCCATCTGCTATGTTCGACGGTTGGACCCCGCCTATGAACCAGGAACACCCGCCGCAGTCGGGAGACGAGACGTACGTGCCCAAGAAGCCCGTGGCGCCGATGAGGCTCTACGTGCGTTTATTCACCCCACGTGTCTACGTTGTTCTGTGCGCACTCATAATCCTTTGTTGCAGGACCCGAACGACCCAAGGACGTTCCCAAAGTACCAGAGGGTGCCGACGCCTGCACAAGACATACACGACCCCGTTTTACCAAATGACGGGAGCTCAAACGAGAACACGCTGACGAAAGTGCAGGCCGCACCTACGCCGGGCTACCACGGCCTGCCTATGGTTTGATTCTTTGCTGGCCGTCCACTCCCTAGGAAGGGAAGAGAGGGGGCCTAAATTTTATTCTCCCGACGTGATACGATCGCTTTTCTTTTCTTTTTTATCGGACACTTCCTGTCAGGACTTTAAATACGAGAGACCAGATCATTGAAAGGTACTGGCGAATTGTGCAGAGCGTGAAACCACGGACTGGGTGTGGAGTCTTTGCAGAACGTCCGAGTTGGGTGGGATGGAGGTGATTGCTTTGGTTTTGAGCTTGAACGTTGAACGTTAAACATCTGTTGCCAACCAACTAACAAGGGTCATGATCGTGAGTTGGTCAGATTGTGAAGAATTGGCACCTACAGGCTACACCTGGTGAATCATATCACCTAATCAAAACAACTGCTTGCCAGTGAGTCTCGACCTCGCTTACGTTATGACGTTAGTTAGAAGAATGGATGCCACTGCGGCCTAGTACGGGCCATGGCAACTTACGCCGCTGGCGTTCATGCGACAGCACCCAGGCTCGGCTAGCTCGCGCTCGCGGACAGATAAGCGCGCTGGTCAAGGGGTAACGCGGTAACGAGTGAGGTCTAATTAAGTTACAGCAGTACTGTAGACACTGATTCCAGGTCATTCGAGTCGTGGACGACAAAGAGCCTGAGTGCAAAAACTGTTTTTGCAGCTGAATTTCTTTGACCCCACACATGTCAATCGATTTACCGCTACCAAGGATGACCACAGTCCAGATACACTGGAGCTGGGGATGGCGTGCCTGTGCAATTTGCATTGAGACGTCAACATTTGACTCGACCCTCCGCGATTATCTCTTCCTTTTTTCACTCACGACAACATGGCCCTGAGTGCCGTCAGCCTTAGCCCTTTCCCCCCTCCTTCCACCGATGCAGCCACGGGTGCCAAATCTCGTTGCGTTCACCTCCCTCGTGTTCCTCACCGCCAGCGACCTTGTCCTTGCTCAGATCCGCGCCCCGGACTGCAGCGCATCCTTGAAATGGGTACAGCCCCGCTTTTTGTCACTATGAGCGGCTTTTATGACGGGTTGACGGTTGACACATAGTCGTTCAATTCTCTTGGCCAAAATATGTGTACGATCGCAGCATTTTTGATGTCAACATGTAACGGAGGCGGTGAGTACCCTTTCTTTTCTCTTGCGTTGTGCCGCCACCCCGTGTTCTCAACTGCCGCCAGCGTTCACCATCAATGCACTGCAGCCAGGGTACTCGTATACGGGTCCTAGCAGCGATGTCGACGACGCAAACCCTTGCAAGTGCAACACGGTCACGTACAACCTCATAAGTGCTTGCGACGCGTGCCAGGGATCGATGTGGACAACGTACGTCCGTCCTCCTTCTGTGTCCGCTCTCTTCACTTGTCTTATCCGCAATCCAGCTGGTCCGAATACTCGTTCAACTGCACAACTACACTACCCCCCTCGGTGTGCGTTGACTGCTTGCGTCCTCGGCATTGACATACGTATTTTTCACATGCAGGTTCCCCAACCCCGTACCTTTAGGAACAAGTGTACCACAGTGGGCTCTGGTAGATAACACCGTCCGTTCCCCCATTCGCATCTTCCCGAAACCTAGCTTAAGAACCCTTCTTCCGCAGTTCGAGAACCTCTGGAACGCTACTAAGGCGTATTTGGTTGGTGGTACTCAATCAAACCTTCCTCCATTATTGCTCTCCATCTGACCGACCGACTGTCCTCTTTTCAGTCACCCCTGAGCTAGGGCCGGGTTCGTTGATCAGCGCTTCCACCACCGGAAGTGTCAGTCCTACCTCCAGCGCCTCCCAATCCAGAACTTCCTCGTCGTCATCCTCCGGGAGTGGATCGAACACTGCCGCAATTGCAGGTGGCGTCGCCGGCGGCGTCGTGGTCCTCGCAGCCATCGGCGCTATCTTATTCTACTTCCTGCGGAGACGATGGCGCTCGCAAGTGCCGTCCGCTGCAGTCGACGGCACATCGGGGGATAAGACACACGCGCCCGGAACGCCGATGAAGTTCTACGTGAGTTTATTCACCCCGCGCGTCTGAGTTACGTTCTGTGCGCACTCATGTTCATTGTTGCAGGACCCGAACGATCCAAGCACGTTCCCCGAGTTCCAGTGCTTGCAATACGACGAGAAAACACTCGCCAACGCACAGGACACGCGCCCGCAAGGCTACCACGGCCTGCCTACCGTCTGATCCACCACTCCCTGCAATCCGCAAGAAGGAAGGGGAGGGAGCCTTTCTTTTATTCTCCCGACACGAGACGTTCGCTTTTCTTTTTTCTTCCTCCACTTTCTTTTGGAGACACTTCACGACTTGGAAAGAAACCAGAACATGGTAAGGCGCTGGCATCACGGATTTGTGTTGACGTGGTTGCCTCGTGCCGTGATACTGTACTCGACACGCAAAGATAGAATCACGATCGTCGTTAGGCTCATAAAGATTTGAATGTAACCCATTCGCTTCGTGCCAGCCGCTGGCGAAATGTGCAGTCCAGTGTGAGGCGTGGAACCTCGACTGGGAGGTGGGCCATTGCAGAACGTCTGAGTTGGGATAGGGGCTTTGGTCTTGAACATCTTTATCGCGACAATGTGGTGGTACTGTATCCGTAGTCGGACAAGCCTCGTGTGTGTTGTCCTTTCCTTCGAGGCGAAATTTGAATATGTAGGTTAGCAGGATCTCGCTTATGTTATTGACGGTATTTCTTAGCAAACCGGATGTGGAAATGGCAATTGCAGCAAATTGCAGTGACAGTCATGCGACAACACTCAGGCTCGGCGGCTAGCTCACGTTCAAGCTCACGTTCAGACAGATAGGCCCGCAAGGAAGAACAAGTGGACACTGGATTATAGGTCATCTAAGTTGTGGACGAGAAAGAGTGCAGAAGCTCTATGTTCTGATCAATTCACTGCGATCAAGGACGACTACAGTGATACTGTGCTGTGGCCTGTAGTAGCTCGGGGTGGTGTACCTGCCATCGGTAGTGCATTTGTATTGATCACCGATCCATTTACCGTTCTAACGTCACTATTCACTACTCGGACATCAACGTGTATGTATCAACAGTGACTCCGAGTCAGCGCTCAGCGCTCAGCCCTCGATCTCTTACAGCCCTTTTTCAGTCACAGCAGCATGACCGTCGATCCTCAACTCTTTCCCCCCTTCCTCCAATGCAGCCAAGGATTTCAAGTCTCGCTGTGCTCACCTCCCTTATTCTCCTCGCCGCCAGTGACCTCGTCGTCGCTCAGATCAGTGCCCCGAACTGTAGTGTGTCCTGGAAATGGGTACAGCCTTGTCTTTTGCCTCTGTGTGCGGCTTTTATGATGGGTTGACGGCCGATACTCAGTCATTCAACACTCTTGGCCAAAATATGTGTACGATTGCAGCATATCTAATGTCGACCTGTAACGGAGGCGGTGGGTACTTCTCTTGCATGTGCCGGCACCCCGCGTTCTCAACAACCGTCGCCAGTGTTTACCATCGATGCGCTGCAGCCAGGGTCCTCGTATACCGGTCCTAGCAATGATACCGACGACGTAAACCCTTGCAAGTGCAACACGGTCACATACAATCTCATCAGCGCCTGTGACGCGTGCCAGGGATCGACGTGGAAAACGTATGCCCGTCTCCATCTGCGCCCACTCTCTTTGCTTGTCTTATTCGCAACTTAGTTGGTCCGAATACTCGTTCAACTGCACAAGTACACTACCCCCTTCGACGTGCGTCGCAAAGGATTCGCTTTGCACTTCGGTCTGGGGCATTGACATAGGATTTTTTTCACATGCAGATTCCCCAACGCCGTACCTCAAGGAACACGTGTTCCACAATGGGCCCTCGTGGATAATACCGTTCGTCTATTCGCACTATCCCAAAACCTAGCTTAGCCCCTTATTCTGCAGCTCGAGAACCTCTGGAATGCCACCAAGGCCTACACAGCCTGGTGGTACGCAATCCAACCTTCCTCCCTTTTTGCTCTCCATCTGACCTCTCCTTAGTCACCCCTGAGCTAGCGCCGGGCTCATTGATCAGTGCATCCACCTCCGGAAGTGTCAGTCCTACCTCCAGCACCTCCTCATCCGCCGGAGCTTCCTCTTCCCCCTCGTCGTCCGGGAGTGGGTCGAACACTGCCGTAATCGCGGGTAGCGTTGCCGGTGGCGTCGTGGCCCTCGCAGCCATCGGCGCCCTCTTGTTCTACTTCATGCGGAAGCGACAGGCACAGGCGCCGTCCGCTGCGGTTGACGGCGCGACGCCGCCCATGAGCAAGGAAGACCAGTTGCTATCGGAGGACGAGACGCACGTGGCGCCGATGAAGTTATACGTGCGCTTATTCTCCCCGTGCGTCTAAGTTGCGTTCTGTGTGCACTCACAATTCTTTGCTGCAGGACCCGAATGATCCAAGCACGTTCCCTGAATACCAGAGGGTGTCCGACGTCTACGCAAGAAGTGTACGGCCCCGTCGCGCAGAATGGGGACACGCTCGCTAAAGCGCAGCCCGCGCACCCGCAGGGTTACCACGGCCTGCCTACTGTTTGATCTATTGCTCGTCCACTCCTTTTTTTGTTCTCCCGACATGATACGATCGCCTTTTTTTCTTCCTCTTTGTCTATGGGACACCTCTGTCAGGACTTGGAATAAGTAAAAGAGACCTGGATCACAAAGAGGCACTGGCAACCTAACCCTCGTATCATACATTCATGCTGACGTGACTGCCTCGTGCCGTGTCAGCAGCCGTGATACCTGGTTTTCTCTACAAGAACAAGAAGCGCGATCAGTCCTTAGGCCCGCGAAGACGTGAGTCATTCATTTCGTGCCAACGCGCGGGCCAATGCGAAGACGTGGAACTATGGGCTATAGTAGGTCATTGTGGATCGTCCAAGTTGGGTAGGACTAAGGAGTAACTTATACTGGATGTCAGCTTTGGCCTTGAACACCCGTTCCAACAAGGTTGCCAACTACCAACAAGAAGAGCTGGATTAAACTTCGTTGCGTGTGATCATGTCAGAACGATGTCGGCCAACAACAGACTGGGTGATGAGAAGAAGATATATAAGCACTGCACTATCGTATCACTGTTGTTATCAAACATCCATCTTGACGGTAACCTAACTTAATACGGATCGTAACGACGTTGTTTCTTGGTACTTGCCTTTTCAGTATGTACCCCCATGCGGAAAGAAGGCAACTGTCCGCCAGTCGTGCGACGACACCGTACAGCTGTAAAAAATTCTTGCCATCGGACAGATAGGCGCGCTGTACAAGGGAAAACAAGTGGGGCTAGACGATGTCCAGGCCATTCAAGCTGTGGACGATATAGAGTACCAAAACTGTTCTAGTGTATGTATGAAACCAGACGTGGCCTGGCCTGACACATACTACTGTAGTTCTTTGACCCGCCACCGAGGATGGCTATTACAATGCTGGACAGGTGAGAGATGGCTCGGTCGGGATCATTATTGAGTGTGCCTGAGCCAAGCCCGTTTGTATGGTTCCTGAATTATTCACTATTCCAAAAGCAGTAATGACTTGCCTGTGCTGGTGCCTCGCTCGATACAGTACTCACACCTCCTCACCTTGCAGTGCTTCACATCAATGTATTCGATTGTTACCACCGAGCACACACACACACATCGTGGCTGGCTTGTATCAACCCCAATACGGTCAAATGGACGGCTGTTATTGGCCCGTGCGAGCGCCAATACATAGGCGGCCGACGGATGTCAACCGTGCGGCTGGGACGCGGCCCTTCACGATCTTTGTGACATATAAGCCCTATTTTAGTTACCGTACCATGCCCTGAGCGCTGTCGATCCTCAACCCTTTCCCCCCTCTTCCACGGTTCCACCTACGCAGCCAAGAATGCGAAGTTTCGCTGCGCTCGCCTCCTTCCTCGTTCTCCTCGTCGCCGGTGACTTCGCAGTTGCTCAGATCAACGCCCCGGATTGTAGCTTGTCCTGGAAATGGGTACCGCCTCGCCTTTTGTCTCTGTGGGCAGTGGGTTGATGGTTGAAACGTAGACATTCAACAGCCTTGGCCAAAATGCATGTACGGTCGCAGCGTATATGATGGCAACATGTAATGGTGGTGGTGGGTACCCTTTCTTTTCTCTTCCATTTGCTGTTTCTTCGTGTTCTCAACTGCTGCCAGCATTTACCATCAACGCGCTGCAGCCAGGGTACTCGTATACAGGTCCGAGCGGTATCGACAACGCAAACTTGTGCAAGTGCAACACGGTCACATACAATCTCATAAGTGCCTGCGACGCATGCCAGAGTGCGACATGGATAACGTACGTTTACCTCCTACGTCCTCTTTTCACAATAGCTTATCGGCAATCCAGCTGGTCCGAATACTCGTTCAATTGTACAAGGACACTAGCCCCCTCGACGTGAGTCGACCATTGCAGAATATTTGTTTTTATGGCTTGGGTCTTGGGCATTGACATAGGACTTTCACACGCAGGTTCCCCAACGCTGTACCTTCAGGAACAGTCGTGCCCCAGTGGGCTCTTTTGGATCACACCGTTCGTTGCCCCTGTTCGCACCATCCTGAAACCCAGCTAAACAAGTGTACCCCCATCTTCTGCAGAATGAGAACCTCTGGAATGCCACCACGGCGTTCGTAGTTGGTGGTACGCAATCCAACCTTCCTCCCCTTATTACTCCCATCTGACCAAATTTTCCTCAGATACCCCTGAGATACAGCCGGGTTCGTTGATTAGCACTGGCACCGCCGCCTCTGGAAGTGTTAGTTCTACTACTTCCACCGCCTCCCGATCCGGATCCACCTCCTCCCGATCTGGGTCTACCTCCTCTTCCTCTACCTCCTCTTCGCCCTCCTCCTCGCCCACTTCGTCTTCTGGGAAAAAGTCCAACACCGGCGCTATCGCAGGTGGCGTTGCTGGTGGTGTCGTGGCCGTCGCGGCAGTCGTTGGCCTCTTGTTCTTCTTCCTGCGAAGGCGACCGCGTCCACAGGCACCGTCCGCCGCGTTCGTGGTCGACGGCGTGACACCCCCGCCGTCGGCGGCGCAGCACATGAGCCAGGTGCAGATGCATTCAGACGACGGGGCTTCATACGTGCCCGGGACGCCCAATACAGCAATGAAGTTCTATGTGCGCTTTTCATCCTGTGCGTACGTTCTGTATGTACTCACATTCCTTGTTACAGGACCCGAACGACCCAAGCACGTACCCCGGGTACCAGAGCGTGCCAAGCACACCAGACGCGCAGGTCCCCGTCGCGCCGTACGAAGGGAGCCTAAATGGGAACACGCTGGCCAGCATGCAGACGACGCGCCCACAGGGCTATCACGGCCTGCCTACCGTCTGATCGTTGCCCGTCGTCCACGCCCTGTGATAAGGAAGGGGATGCCCTCACTTTCACATTCTTCCAGCATGGGACGGTTGCCTTTTTTTTCTTCTCCCTCCCTTGTCTTTCGTGAACATTAATTTTTTTTATGTTCTGTTGTTTTATTTGACAGTAATATTCAGCGATGGGGGAGAGTTCGTGGGCGAGTTAATGGAAACGGGATGATGACCGATCAGGAAATCAGCGCTTGTTTTTTCTTTTTTCTTTTGGCTCGTCACTCATTCACACGACGACGCCTTCCACTGTACATTCATTTCGTCCCCTCACTGCGGCCGACAAAATTCAGACTCCTTGATGCATCATGCAAACCACGAAACTGTTCCCTTGCGGCGTCGTTGCACTACAGTACTGTATGTATCCATGCAGAGTTCGTAGTAGATGGGCGGCGCGGGATCTTTGGCCATAATTAGGCGGTTCCGGAGCATGCTTTGATTGGGAGGTTCATTTATACCATTACGATCATTTATCACGCCGATCAGTCGCCACGGATCAAATCAGGCACATCAGAGGACCTGAACCTGGACTTACACACGTACAGCGCCCGCTAAAATTCTGCCAGGCGAAAGAAAATCTCGGGGGCGCATAATAACGTAACTTTGGTGTTGCATGTTCAAGTTACAGCTACGTGCTTCTTCTGCCAATTGCACGAAGAGTCACTCGAAACCCACCCGGGGCTATCATTTCATTAATCATCTGTCGTAACTTACGATGTACAGCCTTCGAATACGCCGCTGCCACCTGCATGCATCATTTTTCCTCTGAACGCGCTCCAGCACCGCAGGGTGGTAGGGAGCCCCATCTTCTCAACGTCCGAGACCGAGGTAACCGAAGTGACGCGTTCTGCGGCAAACGCCAATCGCGCGGGTTTTTGTTGGAGCCGATCGGGCTCGTCATTGGGACAGATCCCTCCAGCACTCGTCTTTCCGTACAAGTATACAGTACGTTGCTCCTCGACTTGATGGAACGAGAACTTGCTGTTGCCACGGTGGCTTGGCGCGACCCTCAAAAAGAACAGCTTTCACACCTCGACCAAGAATACCGCGCGCGCATTGCCGACTCTGTTATTAGTTTGTTGTGTTTGTGTTCAGTGTAGCCCAGGGGTGGCGGTTGTCCTCGACGTTAGACTGCCTCTGTACTAGTATGACCGATGGCGTTGAGCTATTTCGTTTTCCGGGTGCGTCCGTCTGGGTTGCATGCGCCTCGCGAGTGCGGAGCGGCCGTAGGAGGATGCGGAGGAACGTGGAAATCAGTAGCGTAGTAGTAGGCCAAGATTCCGCACCGTAAACCCCAGGAGCGGTGTGCCGACTTTCTTCCCGGAGGGAACATGAAGGACGCGTCTGATTCGATGGATGCACGATTGACCCAGAACAGCAGGCGGGAACAGGAGGCCAGTAGCTTGGCCAGTGTATACTCTTAAGGAAGTCGCGGTGGGGTACACTAGACAGTGAGCGAACGGAATCAAATCCAGAAAAGTCACGTGAACTCTGTGGGCTCAAGCGAGTCGAGCGACTTACTCCATCGGAAAAGTGCCTTCTTTTTTTCTCTCTGTAACCACTCCCGCCCAGTAGACCGGTGACCGTCTGTATATGAAGGTAAACCTGCGATATACAGGCTGGTCACGAGCCTACCCGCATACGCAATCAGACTGGTGCCAAAACCTCGAAAGGAGCGCATGCTCGTTACAATTACACTGTATTTACAATTTACACATGACAAAAAAGTGGTAGTAATCAACTTGGTAGAAACTGCAAGAGAAACCGAGCGACTCCGGTGCAGTGTAGAATAGTAGAAGTTGTGCGAAGAAACAGTGGTCACCAGAGAACGAAGACTTCTTCTCATACTGCACGAAAAGTACATGATACGTGAGAAGTCGAGAACAGCGACGTACACGACATGCGAAAAAATGCCTGCAAACAGAGCACTTCACGACGACCGCCAGGCCAATGCAAGAAATTTTCAATAGTTCGTCCCTTGGCTCAACTCGAAAGTGCGAAACTCCCGGAGACAAAAAGTGCGTATCACTATGTTGATTACTTTTTCGAATAGAGGTGTATCAGATCGATGCCTGCGATTCGCACAGTCTGCCGCACTACAAGATGTTCGACCCTCAGGACAAGCCCGGATCCCACATTTGGGGCATGGCGTTGCTATACGCATATTAATTGCGGACCTGATTGACGAATAGAAACCAGGTTGACAACAATGTCACAACATGCACGACGTGAAAAGGGCCACTTACTGCATGTGACGATGGCTGCAGAACCCACTCAAACGCGCTGCCACATCACCTGTAATTGTGGCTCCACACTCGGGCAACCTACAGCGGGATGTAGCTGGCTCAGGCTTGGGCTCCTGGTCCAAATGGGTAGTAGGTCCAGTGGAAGCATGTTCTCGAGCAGTTAGGAAAACCGGTTGGGGACGAACAGACGCTGATATGGAGTGGGACACGGGTGGATGTGCGGATGGAGGCGGAGAGGGTAATGATTCAAAATTACTAAGGGCCCAGGGCAGCGGAGGAGACTGAGTGATCCAAGGGTTGAGATCTGAAAACGCTCGCGGGGATCAACCCGGGTGACTTGAAGAATATGTCATTGATTGCAAACTTACTTTCAGTTGGAGCAGAGCCCACAGAGGTGAGGGGGTGAGGGGGGGGGGAGTCCTGTGGTCCGTAGCCATCTAGTGAAATGAGATCTGAGACTCGAATAGTTTGAACATTCGCGTTTCTCTGACGAGGCGATATATATACACGACGTTTAATGCACCCGTGTGAGAAATACATTCCGCAAATGAGCCTGTTATCAGGTTACTTGGAGTTGAGACAGACTCAGAGAGGCGATGCAGTCATGAGGCATGCATGAGGGTCAGCGTGAGAAACAGGACACACATACGGAACTCGTGGATGGCTCAGGATTGGTGCACTGCAACCATTCCGATTCGATTCGCTCTGTGAAAATAGGCAGCACTGGACCACCACCGCCTCTCATTCATGCCGACATCCTGGTACTGCGGACCTTGCTGCGGACTCCCGTCTTTTGCTCTTACTGTATGTAACTATTAGTAACACCGGATGTCATAGTACGCCGTTTGGTTTAACTTGTGGCCAGTAGCCACTCGCGTTTCTCTCAATATCCCCAGTGCCGGCGGCGGCCCACACTGACATCCCTCTCGTCGTTTACTACTATTTCGTGGATGAAACAATCAACTCGACAGCATACAATCCTGTGATCCTCTCAAAAGAAACCAAGCGTACTCCTGGAGTGGAGTACGCACCCGATTTTCGTCGCGCAGAACAATGCGACTAACCTCACACTGGTACGGAACTCAAAAAGGATCCAAGCACGGCACAACGTCGCCCGAAGTCCGTAGCACAGATATTCTGTACGTCCATCCCCGATTCCCCATCCAACTTACTCGCCGACCCGCACACTGCGCAAGGTCGTCGACGAGGCAGACGTTGTGCTGCTCGTGCTTGATGCTCACGACACGAACCGGGGCCGCGGCAAGTTGGTCGAGGAGCAGTCTGGAGCAGATACTGAGGTGCTACAATACGAGAAGCAGAACACTCTCATACTAAAGATATAACTTTTTCTCCACTCCCACGGAGCAGTACGATGCTGGGGATCGAGGCAGTAGGTAACGAATATCTAGACATCGCGTGGGTTTGCACGATGTCCAAGTCCGCTCAATGGCAGTACCAAAATATACGAGAAAGATAACTCGAAATATTGACTCGGAATACATTCGACACGTCCAGAAGCCTTCGCAGGACCTATGGAGAAATCACTACAGTACTCGGCGTACTTAGCCTGGGTCTTGCAGCCGGAGTAGAGCTTGCAGAAATGAGAGGCTGAGGAAGAGGGAGATTTCTGCCGGTGCGGTTAGTTGACATCGATAATGTAGGATCTGCGACTTGACCGTGACTGACTTCTCGTTTCTCTAACAGGGTGATACAATGCTTAATGCACCAGAGTGAAGGCGAAATTGGGCCTTGACCTTCCTTCCCAAGCTCCTAGAAATGCCTCATCCTCAACCGGGAATATCTCGACGACAATAGGCCTTTTCTGGATCTCCATGGCAAGAATTTTGGTCGCAATTTTGTCCTCGTTCAATTGACAGTCTTTTGTTGATTACGCCTAGCCAACGCGTTTTGATCTTGATGGGTTGTGTGTACCCTTACCGTCGTCTTCTTTTGTCGTGCTCGCTCTCCTTTTGTCAGTGCGTTTCCTCTTTGCGCCGGGATCGGCGAGATGTATCATAAGCGGCTTACTCCTAGGATCCAACCCAGGTTCATTGGCGGCCACTTTTCGGGGTCGTATGGCCACAAGTCCTTGGCCATTTCCCATTTGGGATCGACCGGGCAAAATCTGCAGTACGTTTCCTTTTGCGCCGGGATCAGCGGGGTCTATCTTAAGCAACCTACTCCTGGGATCAGACCCAGGTTCATTGGCGGCCGCTTTTCGGGGTCGTATGGCCACAGGTCCTTGGCCATTTCCCATGCGGGATCGACCGAGCTAGTTCGGCAGTCTAAGAGTATGTTGGTCGTCGATTCCGTGCTGTGCACGGTTCTGAACAGCTCACAGCCTGATGGTGCGTTTTCACATACTCTTCTGAATTGTTTCGTCCGTTTGCCATTCTCCCGTGCAGGTGGCAGCTCATGATAGCCTGGTGTTATGACCCAGTGGGGACGTTTTGTCCGGTCGACTGGCCGGGCTTGTAGCACCACGCCTTACGCTTCCTGGGATCTCGCTTGTGGTAGCAAAAAAGTAGGCTTCGTCGGGCCCAGGCTAAGGCCAGGAGGGTGGTAGAGATGAAGGGGAGGACGGCGGTACACAGAGGGCAAGTCAGGGTCTAGCGGTCGCTGGAATTGGGTAAGACGAGACTGAGGTCTCGTCGACTACTGGTACATGCTTTTATGTAGCCACACAGAGTGTTCTAGAGGTAAGGGAGGTGGGTTACAGATTAAGACGCAAGGAGGAATACTTGGGTAGGCAGTCGAAGTATGGAAGGTAGTGAAGCGATACGGGTGGAGAGGATGTTGGACCTTTTTTTTGGGGTCTGTGGGTTAGGCAGTCTTCTCGAGCGGGGGATGCGTTCAGTGTAGAATGTTTATGCGAGTATAATTGATGTCGACGGGAACACGGGCGGAATCGTTTAAGGAAAAGGCAGAAGTATAGATTAGATGTTCATTTTCGTACACGTGTAGAGTATATATAACGAGCTTAGTAGTCGAATATCCGTCGTTGCGAGCCTAGCTAGGACGTTGTTATATCCGCTCCGGGGTGAAAAAGTTGACTGTCCTCGGAAGTGACACCGGGAGGCACCGAAATCGGCAGATGCATTGCCAGCGGCGGTAACAGCGTTGGTGCTGGGAGGAGACTGGGAGGGGCGTTGCGAGCAGTGGTTGGTGGAAATGGTGAGGGGCGAGAGTGGGAGCTTGCGGTGTGACATAAGCACATTGGGGAAGCGATCGATAGGTGCTGGGAGGCGGCGGTGATGGCGCAGGATGAACGGTCAGTAGGAGCGGGGTGATGACATAGGCAATGAGTCGGGCGGCAACAGAGAGTGAGCAGGAATAGGTATGTGAGATGGGCGCAAGGGTGCGGGCAACGGGTCGGTCGGCAGCGGCGAATGGCGGGTAAAGTATGGGGGTGCAGGCAACGGTATAGGCAGTAAGTCAGACAGCAGCGGTGACGTGAGTAGGTACAAGCGCGGACGGTGAGGGCACAAGCAACGAGTCGGACAGCGGAGGTGAATGAATGGACTGGATTACAAGAGGCGAGGGCAAGGGTGAGGGACGAGTCGGATGGTGGCAACGGGTCGGCGACTCGGCGGACGGAGGCACGGGAGGTGGGCGCAAGGGTGTGAGCAACGGGTCAGGTGGTGGGAGCGAATGGGCAGGTAAAGGCATGGGAGGCGGGAGCAGCGGTGTATGTAGCAAGACAGACAGCAGCGGAAAATGGGCAGGCAGAGGTGTGGACGGTGAGGGCGGAGGACACGAGTTGGGCGGCGAAGGTGGACGGGTAGGCGGAGGTATGGGAGGTGATGATGGTGGTGCAGAGGCTGAAACAATACTGGTTTTGGGAACATCGTCGCTGTGCAGTGGAGGGGGCCGACGTCGATGTCGAGTTGATGTGGTTGCGGGTCCCTCTCACCCGGGTCATTAAGCTATTGGGACGGTGGGGAAGCAGAAACGGGGCAGCAGAGTCCGGGTGGACGTTCGAAAGGGAGACAGGAGATGATTGGGCTGATTGGAATGGGGATAGAGTTGGGGGTCGGGACAGGCATGGACGCAGGCTTTGGCTATTTGCCGAGTCACTTTGCGTGTTCGGTCCTTTCGACCTCGGGTGAAAATTACTTTGTAGGTGTTATTTCACGGCCTGCACTACGCGTTGACGGCAAGTATGTTGCTGCGCTGCATTGGCACTAGTGACATAGTGACCTTTCATTCTTACAGCGGCCAAGGCCCTGTTACACTGCGAGGGTCAAGGTCGAGGACTGAGGAGGTTGATTACTCACGGATGTTCTACCTTGAAGAAGCTGTGCACCGGGCCCATCTTTATCGTGTTGGGTAGGTGTGAGATGATTTCGTGAGGGTTGGAGACATTTGTGTGGTGTGGGCTGTAGGGTTTACCAGGACTAGTGCGTGTGAGATGGCGGCGTCACTGAGGGCTTAGCCACGTGTTCTGTCTTCGAGGGCTCAGCCGTGGTCTCTTCTACCGTTCTGTGCTGCTGAGTATATATTCTATTGGGATTTGCTCGTGGTGGGTTAGGGGGGTATAGCTGGCTATTCGCTACAGTACAGGTAACTTTTACATGGGTCTTCTTAGTCGTTACAGCTTTTGTTGTCACACTTTTACAAGGCAAATATGCGCTCATCATTATGGTTTTGGGGTTTCATACGTTCATGGTGCATTGGTTCTGCAGTGAGGGCCACTGGTGTGCGAGGGTGGAGGCTGGGCTACTGCCATTGCAGCGCGTTCCAGTCTCTCTCCCCATCCTTGCCCCAGCATTACCCGTGGGAATCCGGACCATGGTGGTGGTTACGTTCAAGGAGCCCCAGGACGGAGTACACTCTGCGGTGGAGGGGGTCGAATCGCTTACATAAGGGGTGTGGGTTCCTGATTGCTTCTGCCTTACATTCGGGCCTCTAGGTGCATCACGGTCACGGTATTACGGCCTTGGGATCTAAACCTCATGGTCCATCCAGGTCCCCAGAATACTTTCAGAACCACATCGTACGAGAGCACGACGCGGACATGCGTCTCAGAGGCAGTATCCAGGCAGTGTCCTAGGGAAACCGCCGCCGGCGAGCGGCTATCGACTGCCTGCCTGTTTACACGTTCTGTTGGTTCGCTCGGGCCGTTCCTACTGGCAGGCTTTGGGGGCACTCATACCCTACTGTCTCACCATTACCACCACCACTTGTCGTCGAGGATGTCATCGAATCTGTTTTCTCGCAAGCAAAGCCAGAAGCAAAGGATCCCTGGGTCTCATCCCGCAACATCTGACGATCACCCCCTAGCTCGTAAGTACTACACAGGAACCACTACGATGCCACTTGTTGATTGTTTTTGACCAGATGGTACTACTGTCGTCTCTAACATCGGCACGCATGGCGATATCACGATGAGCGCGATTCAAACATCGCTCGCAGCTCTCAAGGAGGGGAGTGCCTTAGCATCCAAGCTCCCATTTATCGCACCCATCGCGGGTCTCCTGCTTCAAGCACTTACCATGCGGGATGTACGTGCCATACACATTTCCCCTCTTACAACGTTCTGATGATTGCGACTCTAGGAAGTGAAGCAATACAAGGAGGAGTGCGAAATAGTGATGCACAAACTCGCCAGAATCGCGAGGATCATTGTCGGTGTCTGCGAAAAGTATAATCTGAGCGAGGAAGAACTACCAGCTACTTTGCGGGATATTCTGGGTTCTCTCCAAAGGTTCGTCTCTGTGGTGACTATCGTGCTCCTGAGCCTCACATTCTGACGAAGGACCAGAGAGCTGGATAGGATCGAGCGGGTGTTGAAGAAGTGCTCAACGAGAAAAGGCATCAAAGGGGTACTTCTACGCAAGGATCTATTGACGAAGATCAAGCAATGCGATGTGGAGATATCTAACGTTCTTCAAGCCGTCCTAGTTCGTGCTTTACTTCCATTATTTGTATCAATCGCGTTACGTATCTCCCGTAGGCTGAGTTGTCAATGGACACTCGGGTCGCGTTGATCGCGATGAGGCGAGAGGTACAGTGCATACCGATATTAAGTTCGGTGCACTTGGCTGACAATTGTAGTAGGCTGCCTCGTATTCTGACCCAATTGAAGCAATACCGCAAGTTCTTCTCAGCTGTGTTCACAAGATACTATCGCATGCTGATGCTGCCTCTTCTAGGACCACCCCTCAAGAATCAAATACTCCACGGGGTACTGAGGCCGGAGTGGATTATTTGCCCCAGCCAAGCCACAGATCTCCCGCTGACCATCACACGACCGTGATCACATACAACACTGCACTCATCAACTTCACTTCCCCCCAATTTTCTTGGTGCAACATGCAATGAATTTGCGGACGTTGTTTATGATTGAGACACTTTTGCGAATATTGAGATACCTTCATGAATGTATGGTTGAAGTTGCGCTCCACGACAACTAAACAAGCGCAGTCCTGCAATGTGTAGGTGCAGAAGTGAACATTGTTGGTCCGAGCACAAAAGATGTGGTAGGGACTTGGGTGGGGAAGTAGGATAAGTTATGTAACATAGTTTACAAACTAGGTGTCGACTTCGTCGACCGGGACCTTGCTTGTCGTTGTGTACTGTATAGGTCGCGACCGTTTTACTTACGATGGTGATCGTGCAAATCGGGAGAGAGCCCGTCCGGCGCATGGTTTGTCGCGCCCGGCATCAGCCAAAAAAAAAGATTTGTTTTTTATTTGTTGGTCCCTGCAATATGACCATCTGGTGCAGTTGGTTGCACCTGACCACAGCAAGGTCGCTCCCGACTGCCCTGCCAAAAAAAAAAAACGCGTATGGACCCATTTTTATTCATTGTCGGGCTCGACTGGCTCAGTCGGGACTTGACTGTGACCACACATTATATAATTTCTATGACCAATCACGCTTATATGCTGAATGGTGTCCACCTAACTGCTGACCAGATAGCTGGGACCTTGCTCCATGGGGTTGTTGTATGGCTTGTATCGTTGTCCGGTTGGTAATTCTCTTTCTCAGCTCGTGCAAGGTGCCCACTCACCCATGGTATCCAACTCCAATGCCCTCAATGGTCTCACGCTTCTAGGAGTCGGGACAGTGGACAGCGTGACTCGCCACCGACATCCTTCTGGCAATGTGTGGTTGTACTATCTGGCATCTTTTTTTTTTTTTTTGGATCAGTTTATATCCCCGGTGACATGTAACTAGTACAAAGGCGGGTCATAGTCATGTCTGAACCACATTTAGGAAACTTATTCGTCCGTAAGTAAGCAGTGGTCCCCCGAGGTGTGTCGTAATTACATAACTGAAACATGGAGGTAAGAGAGGCGATGCATGATGCCATAGTGCTATGAGGCACCTGTGAGGGAGGCCCAGGTTGTGAATAGGTAAGAGTCTTTTTAAAGTAAGGGTTTATTTGTTGGACGAGACAATTGGAGGAGCACATTCGCACTTCCCCTTCGGTCAGAGTTACCTAGTTGGGTTCCGGTGGCACATCATCTGGTGGTATGGTGTTCTCGGGGAGGGGCCATTGTTCTGGTTGTGAACCGGCGTGGGAGGCCGCGAGGTAATTCATGAGGTGTTTGGCCCCTTTGGAGGTGGTGAAGAGTTGTGAGTAGGAGAGGGGGAAGTGCTGGCCTGTGATAGCAGAGTTGATGCGTTGTTGGAGGTAACGTGGGCATGATGATATGAGGTGTGGAGTGTTGGAACGTGATAAGTACGTAAGGACCTTATCTATAGCAGTTACGACATTACGGTAGTATGTTTGCCTATTACGGTAGTTGGGATACGTACTACAATGGGCGCAATACGCCCTCTATGCGAGAGAAGTCCTATGACTATCTCGAAGTGGTAGTTTACATCAGGCGTGTGTGAAAACGCGATATTGTGGACGCCTGTACTCATCACTTTTACGCAAATGGTCAGGGTAGGACCATAGAGTATAAAGTCCCTCCTACGGGGAGGGAGGCGAATAGACATTCACTCTCTTTCTCACTTGTGCACCCTCTCCACGCTATAGTCTCTCTACCTACTCTAAGGTGAGAACGTGCATTCCTGTTTGCTGCGTGCATTGCTGCGCAACAGGTTATGGGCCCTGCTACAGGGTTTGCCGTCGCACTCTTTGATAGAGTTGCGCCCGTGGTCACTGCCCACCACGTTGTTACCTTTGAAAAGAGGAACGCGTGCGGTTGTAGGCTCTAGACTCAGGGAGGCTCCCTGGTTACTAGCAACCCGGTATTGTGCTCTTGAGGAGCACACAGACTTGGCCAATCGCCTATCTAAACAAGGCTCTATTGCGCGTCCAATTAATTTTGGAAAGGCGAATAGCTTAACCTTGGGGTGACGTCGAGCAGGATCGTCCGGCTTATTGGCATTGATGCTCTCAATGTCAAGATGGGTTTTTCGACCCATTCTGTTGGAAACAGCCTAATACTGGGCTATTGTCGTGCTTAGTATTGCCAAAGGCGATACTGGCATTGACAATCTTTTGTTTCACACAGTATTGTTATTATAGTAACGCAATACTGACGTTCGCAAAAGCCAACAGATCCACCAAACCATGTCCTCTCAACTCACTCAGCTTGTCCCCGTCTTCGATGGCTCTAACTGGGCCACTTGGTCTCAACAAATGACCGCTTTCTTCATGTCCCAAGGGCTTTGGGGCTACGTTGCTGGCACCATTGCCCAACCTCCCGTTGCTGAAGTTGCTGAAAGAGCAGCTTGGAACAAGAGCGATGAGATGGCTAGGGGTAATCTCACCCTTCGCCTCACTCCTGCTATTCAGCAGGCAGTCACTGGGGCTACTTCCCAGGCGCTCTGGACTTCCGTAAAAGACCGGTACGGTGCGGTGTCCATGCCCCGCATCTACAAAGACTTCAAAGAAGCGATTTCTATTCGCTTCAATACGAATCAGCACCCTGCTCCCCAGTTCGAGAAGATGGCCGCTGCCTTCTCTCGTCTAGGGAATGTTACTGTTGGTACTGGCCCTGCCGCCACTAACCTCGCCATAAAGCCTCAGCTGCAGGCTCTTATTGCAATGTCCGCTCTGCCCCCGAAATGGGAGCACCTTATCCCCATTATGTGCAACAATCTCCCTGTTGCCGATCTCAAACTCGAGACTGTATCGGCTTGCGTCGAAAGTCAGTACGAGACCGAGACTAACCGTGGACAGCATAAGGCCGCTCATACAGCGCAGAAGCTTTCTGCCGTTAAGCGGAAGCGCGCTGACCCTCGCTTTACCAAGCAGGGTTCCCAGCAGCAGTCTAGCGCTCCCGGCCCGTCCAATCAGCAGCAGCCTTTCAGGCAGCGCGGAGGACGTGGATCCGGAAGAGGCAAAGGCAAAGGGAAAGGCAAGGCACCTGCCCGTGCTCCACAGCACTCGCATATTGCCTCCGTCGCCGCACTAGCCCCTCCTACTTCCCACAAGGTGACTCATATTGGGTCATCTGGTGTCTCTACTAGGACAGAAGTCGAATCGTCCTCGCCTCAGAGGACTCCCGGCTTCTTCCCTTCCGTAAACAAGGCGCTTTCGCTCGCTGACCGGCTGGATGTACCTGCTACAGTCCAGACCGTAAAGACGCTTGAGCAGCGCTTTGCAGACGTTGACGCTATCATGCGTCCTCATATTGAACGGTTCATGGACGAGGAGTATGACTCCGAAGTCGACATCGACATGTCGCAGCAGCCTTCGGGCAGCGCACAGTCGATAATGAACATAGACGGATTAGATGACACGGAGATATTTGGTGAGCAGTCAAATGCTCTCCAACTTGACTTGTCGGATCTGACATTAAGCGATATGACTTCTGATACAGAAAGTCGCGCTCCCACACCTCCTTACGTCAGTCCTGCTTCAATTGTTGAAGCAACAGTCAGGTGGGCTACTACCGGCGAAAGCCGTTTCCCTCCTCGATCTCGTTCTAATGAGCGAATCGAATCTATTTGGCGCAGTAATCAACAGTGGCTGCGAGATCACCAGATGCCAACGGACCCCCGTTTTGGCACTCTCATTTCTCCGGCCGCCACAGGCCGTTCGCTGACACCGGAGTCTTTCTTAACCGGACCGGATGAGAACACCCTTGATTGGGGTTCTTGTGATGAAGAACAGTACGTCTCTTCTTCACTTCGCACATCACATGCTGATGACGTTACAGAATTAGCCCTGCCCCCAAAAAGTCTAGGGGATGGCAAACGTAACGGATACGTATATCTACGGGAATCGCATGTACTAGTACCGAAGTCGCTTGATATGTACAATATTAGCAGCGCTCTCCTCGATTTACTTGAGTGTGAGCACAATGAGTACTTCAGTCAATGTGCAGAGTGTATAAAGCGTACACAAAAAATGTGGCTCCTTGACTCAGGAGCTTCAGCACACTTCACTAATAATCTTAGTGATTTTATCGAGTACAAGCCTATTGCTAAGTCTGAAAGGATGCCTGTTAAGACTGCAGCACAAATGCTATACGTTGAAGGAACCGGTTCTGTCTTGCTTGAGCATTACATCGCAGACAAACCCGTAATTACTCGGGTATATCCGGTTCTATATATTCCACGCATTAGCATACGTCTTCTGTCTATGGGTGTCTTCTTACAGCAAGGTTTGCGCGTTTTGGGGAATTCGCAGCATATTAACTTGCTACGTAAAAACAAAAAGATTGTCCAATGTAAACCCCTTCTTCATGGACAATCCCTATATTGGCTAGATGCCTCTATATCCACTCTAACTGAGTCGCATATTGCGAACCAGTCTGCGTTACTTAATGTAGACTATGACCTTATGCATCGTCACCTCGGTCACCCATCTAAAGAGGTTCTAAGACGAGCTAAGGAACACACTAAGGGCTTTCCAGAAGGGATTATAATTCCCTCCTCTGATGTAATATGTCCTGGGTGCGCGCAAGGCAAAATGCCTGCTGCCTCACATCCTTCGTCCGATACAAGGGCCAAAGCCTCTTTCTCTCGGATTCATTCCGATTTGAAAAGCTTCCCTATACCGTCATACCATAAATACAAGTATTTTATCGTCTTCTTTGACGATTATACTTCCTTTGCATGGATCATTCTTTTACGGGATAAAGCCTCTGCTATTACGGCACTTAAGCAGTGGCTAGCGTTAATTAAAAATCAATTTAACGCAACCATTAAAGAATGGATGTCAGATGCCGGCGGTGAATACAAATCGGATGCCTTCCTAAAGCAGCTTAAGGATGCCGGCATAACAGTGCTACAGTCTGCGCCACATACGCCACAGCAAAATGGGCGCGCTGAGCGCTTTATGCGCACTATAATGGACAAAGCTCAGGCTATGCGCCTTGATGCTTGCTTACCACAGAGTTGGTGGGAATTTGCAGTACTTCATGCTGCACATTGTTATAATAGAACCCCCATAAGTCGCCTTCAATGGCAGACACCTTACAAACTATTACACAATGAAGTCCCTGACATATCGCATCTCAGAGTATTCGGATGTGGCGCATATGTACATATTCCAGAAGCTCGCCGGGTGAATAAACTTTCTCCCAAAAGCGAACTGATGATCTACCTTGGTAGAGGAGCTGGAATGAAGGCTGATGTCTTCATACGCACACCTAATACCTTGTTCTATTCGGACAAGGCACTCTTTGATGAAGCGTTATTCCCTAGGTGTCCAAAGGACAATACTAGGAGTATACCCCGTGGTGTAACTCAGTTAGATGAGACAGTTCCTAGTGAGCAGTCTAAAGACAACGCCGCTCCCGGTGATGATGATGACCTACCACCTGAGCCTCCTATTGTAAAAGGGAGAAGCGCTCCCCAGCCGGCCGCTGGACCTCCTCCCAGCACTTCTGCTGGAGGATCTGGATCGCTGCTACCTCCGCCTTTACCCCCTGTTCCAGTACCTGGTCCTAGTGAACCTAGGAGATCGGGGCGTATAAGGAGACCAGTTACTCGTCCTGATAATGTCTATGGAGATAGGCCTCCTACAGCGATTATTCGTGACATTGCGCGGACTCGCACATGGCGACAATTGACTGAAACGCAGCCGGGTAGCTCCCAGCAGCGTTCTAGTCAAGATCAGACGGTCTCAGGCGATGTTCCTGAACAAGCCGAATCTGATTCTTCCAGTGCTCAGAGTGATAATCCGCAGGATTCAGACGAAGTAGATCAGCAATTGCTGATCCGCCTAGCTCAGGAAGGGGGAGTCAAATTTCTAGATCTTCTGCTCGCCAAAGCAGTTTCACCAACGGATCTAGAGTCACCTGATACCTCTAATATTCGTGAATGGACCTATAAGGACATTCAAAAAATGCCAAGTGAACTCCAGGGGGAGTGGCGTAATGCGTGCAAAGAAGAGCTTGACTCTCTTCGCAAACGCAGAGTCTATGATCTTGTTAACCCGCCGCAAGGCAGAAGGGTAATCAAGAATAGATGGGTGTTTGACTTAAAGTCAGACGGCCGTAAAAAGGCCAGGCTAGTTGCCAAAGGCTTTTCTCAGGTTGAAGGCATAGATTATGACGAAATATTCTCGCCAGTGGTACGGTTTGAGACTGTCCGGATGATGCTCGCGCTTACAGCGCTGAAGGATTGGCACATCTCTGGACTTGACGTCAAAACTGCCTTCCTTTATGGAGACCTCGATGAGGAACTCTATATGGAACAACCTGAAGGGTTTAAAGACCCTAGCCAACAAAACAAAGTCATGCGCTTAAGGAAAGCTATATACGGACTTAAACAAGCTGCACTCGCTTGGTGGAGAGCGCTGGATAAGTCTATGAGTTCCCTGAGCTGCACACGACTTCAATCAGACTCAGGTCTGTTTGTTAACGACAACAAAACAATCGTAGTTATTGTTTATGTCGATGACGTCCTCTTCTTAGGAAGAAATAAAAAGGACATAGCATCCCTGAAGAAGTGCTTCATGGAGATATGGGAATGCAGAGACTTAGGTGATACCAAGGAGTTTCTACGCATGCGCATACTACGTTCTAAAGGTAGAATCCTGTTAGATCAGCAGGATTACCTTCAGAAAGTGCTGCAGCGTTTCAAACTGATTAACGCCAAATCAGTACCTACCCCACTACCGGAAGGGTATCATCCATCCCCTAATAAGGGAACTGCAACCCCAGAGCTCCGCGCGTCATACCAACAAGTGATAGGATCCCTCCTATACATTATGATTGGTACACGACCAGATATTGCCTATGCTGTTACCAAAATGGCGCAGTTTGCAGCCAATCCGTCTGAGGACCATATGAAGCGTGCACTCTACATCTGCCGCTACTTACTTGGTACCTCTAACTATGCTTTAGTCTTTGATGGCAAAAGTGACGGTGGTATAATAGCATATGCAGACTCTGATTGGGCTTCAGACCCAATTACGAGAAAGTCCACTACGGGCTACTTAGTAAAGATGGCTAATGGAGTGTTCTGCTGGAATTCAAGAGCGCAGAAGTCTATCGCGCTCTCATCCACTGAAGCAGAGTACATGTCGCTGTGTGATACAAGCAGACAGTTAGTCTGGATCCGTTCGCTCTTTAGTGAGCTCGGAATTAATCTCGGACCGATTCCATTATGCGGAGATAATCAAGGCTCCATATTCTTATCTTCTAATCCTGTTCAGGAAAAACGGATCAAACATATTGATCTACGTCACCATTACATACGTGATGTGATCCATGAAAAGAAGATAGAGTTATTCTTCATTGAAGGAGCTGAGAACCCCGCAGATCTCTTTACTAAGAATCTGGGTCGTATTAAGTTCCTTAAATTCAGGGAACAGCTAGGGCTAGAGTTTGGTGCGCTGCCGCGCACACACACCATGTCTGATGATGGAGATCCGTGATGGAGAGCGTGAAGGAGCTATTGTACTCTCGCGTACACCGCTTCTTCTTGAGGAACATACATTTCTCTATGTTCATCTGCGTTATGAGCAATCGTCTCCTCACAGGACAGAAACACCTTACTCTCAAAAGACATGGTACGATGTCGCTTTAATTAGCAGACAAATGACTCTAAGCCTTTCATTGAACTACCAGAGGGAAGTTCGCATGTCCTGTCCCTAATGGGGACATAATAATGGGACGTCTGAGTTGGAAAATGTCGTTGACATTCACAACTTGATGAGACGTGTTAGAGTCGGGTTGGACACCACTCTACTAATCGACTCTTAGGCAACTTTCACTCGATGCTCTTACCCAGAGCTCGTGAGGACGCTGCTATTTCCTTAGACGCGCTTTAATTAGCTGCACTAAGCAAGGGGGAGTGTTGGAACGTGATAAGTACGTAAGGACCTTATCTATAGCAGTTACGACATTACGGTAGTATGTTTGCCTATTACGGTAGTTGGGATACGTACTACAATGGGCGCAATACGCCCTCTATGCGAGAGAAGTCCTATGACTATCTCGAAGTGGTAGTTTACATCAGGCGTGTGTGAAAACGCGATATTGTGGACGCCTGTACTCATCACTTTTACGCAAATGGTCAGGGTAGGACCATAGAGTATAAAGTCCCTCCTACGGGGAGGGAGGCGAATAGACATTCACTCTCTTTCTCACTTGTGCACCCTCTCCACGCTATAGTCTCTCTACCTACTCTAAGGTGAGAACGTGCATTCCTGTTTGCTGCGTGCATTGCTGCGCAACATGGAGGGTTGTGAAGCCCCCATCCACAGGGACATGTGATGGATGTTGGTGGGTCTTTGGGTCAGAAGCGTGTGGCGTAGGAGCCTGTGAACGCGTGGTCAATGGCGAGTTGGAAGGTGGTGGATGTGTGTTGCCTTTTGTATAGGGGGCGTGGTAGGATGCGCCGGTTCTTGTCATCGTGTTCACAGTCTGTGGCTGCGGACCAGAGTGGGTGATTATTGCCATCCAGGGGGTGGAGTAAGACGTGGGTGTGTGCATGGCCCTCTGGTGGTGATCCTGTTGTGATTTCTTTCCACTGGCCTTTGATGCGTGCAAGGTGCCAATCAAACACCAATTGTGGAAAGCTTCTGCGCGCGCTCTCTGCTTCTGGAATGTGGCGGAGCGGATATGGTGGTTGTCTGGTGGGTGTCATGGACGCGTATTAATTCCTTATTTTTCTGTATTTATTACGGATTTATAAGAGGAGATATAAGGGCTGAAGTACAGAGAGACTTCGAGTTAGTCACAAGGGTTTGCCACCCATGTGCACGTGACCGTGGGACTTAGGTCCCTTATACGTATGTTAGTTCTGATTGGTAGATAAGGATGGAAGGTTATGGAAGGTTCTGGAAGGATCTAGAACACGCTTAGTAGTTTACGCTTACTCGCTGTATTAGGTTTTACTCAGCCAAGTGGAGTCGCTCGTAAGCGCTATGACAAGTGCATCAGTCAGCACAATAGATAGCGCTATTAATAGATACGACGCGTCAGTTCCTGAGTCATGGAGTCTTACTATACACTTAGTAACAGTGTTCAGACTCAGTTCGTACTCAGCCGCAGTAGTGTATATAAGCTTCCCTGTAACGACCTGAGTGGAACCAACTTGTCCTCTTGGTTCTCCACTCAGGTGCGTATTTCTCCTGTACTTCCTTACTCTGTCACAATCTAAACTTGTCCTCTTGGTTCTCCACTCAGCGTGCCACTGTGTGATATCTGACATCTTTGGTCTTGTATAAAGACTGCAAGTTGATTGTCCCTCCACAGTGACTGTACGTTTAGCGCGTGACTTGTCTCCGCGTTAGGTTGAGTGTGTTACCTCACAGTTCACATCATCTTCACACTTGACTTGGTGTAGCGCGGCAGTCGCACCGCTACATTAGGACAAGTTCCTTTTACACTCCTGAGCCCCGCGCTCACCAGCTTCATTACCATTCCCTTAGGTGGTTGACGACCATCAGTCCCTTGTGTTACCCACCTCACTCTTTGCCTGTGGACCTCCGTAAGCAGAATCTGTGCATTTGTGGTACAACTCTAGTGTCCGTAAAATCGGCATAGATTGTGCTTGCCCTTGTTTGTCGTATCTGGTCACAGTTCGACATCCGGGTACTGGCTGCAGAACTGGTCACCACGCCAGATAAGCTGCAGTTAGACATTGAGCCAGCCAGGCCTAGCCTGCGACAACTGTACGCGTAGTAAACAGAAAAGTTTGAGAGCGCTCCGGCGTGAGAGGCAGCCAACAGGTCGAGAAGACTGAGGCAGACAGCCTTGTGGCTCTACACATATCCCTACCCCATTCCTGAGTGTCCCTTTATCGCCGCAGCCTCGCGCAGTGTGAAACAATCACTGTGTATTGGTCTCGCTTGATAGGGCATTCCATTCATCTTCGAGTTAGTGTTTTGCGCTCGTCGTAACACGTCGTCTAAAGTTCCACCTATCCCAATTATTCAAACTGCCTCGCGCATTCGCGAACCTTCGTGCCCGCCTTCGTAGTGTCTTCAGGAGGAGACAAGCTTCCATATCACCAATCCCCACCCCCGAAATTCAAGCCTCTGCTTCGGCATCGCTTCACGTACTCCGGGACCACCAGTCTGAAGAAGACCGGGTCCCCTCACCTATCTTTGCATCACCATCCTCCACCGTTTCCGCGGAATCCTTTCACTCCGCGCACTCCTCCTCCCAAGAAACACTCGCCCAGTCCGGCGAAGACGCACTCGACGAAGACAACGTCGTAATCCGGATCCCGGTCTTCCAACTAGAGGAAGCGCCCCGTAACCTTGCTGAACAATACGTTCAGGCAATTTACTACGACCCGGATTACAGCAGAGCTCTCCTCGAGTTGTACGGCCTGTACGGCATAGTCGAAGACACCGGGTACACGACCCCACAGTTAGTTGGTTTCGCAGCCAATCTAGTCCCTCACCTCCCCTCTCCTCCCCCATCCGAACGTGGCTCCTCGCAAGGGGAAGCAAGCGGCTCATCTAGCTCAAGCTCAGTATCCACAAGGAGCTCGCTCGAAGTTCACCCTTCCTCCCCCAACTAAAGCAGAGAAGGAGTTCATCTCTCGTATCCAAGACTGGGACAAGATCTCGCCAGACGAACAGATCGTTCTTTTAGACGACTTTCGAAAGGCACAAGAAGAAGTGGAGAGAAAAGAGAGACAGAAAAAGCTAGACGAGATGGCTAGCAACCCCGGCAGTTCCACATTACCCCCCACAGTCCCTCCAGTTCCTGTCCCACCACCTACCATTGATGATTGCCTAGCACTCATCAACCAATTGGGCCTCGCCATGGGCCAACTTGCACAACAGGTCGCCGACCTGACCACGCAAGTAACCATTGGTGCGAGTCGCCCCTCGTCCGGAAAACAGAAGGAAGTAGTGGCCCGTCCCAAAGCCTGGGATGGGAAAGGCAACTCTACAGACACCCGTCACTTCCTCGCCGCATTCCGCAATTGGGCAGGATCATCCGGAGACGCCATGAATACCTGGCATGCTACTGAGAGCAAATGGTATATCGACAAGCACCGCTGGATAGCGGCAGCTCTTAATTTGATGGAAGGAGATGCAAAAACCTGGGCCCTCCCATTTTTGGAGCAGGCCAATGCAGGCGGAACTCCGTTCGGAGGAACCTTTGACGGGTTCACCGAACAGTTTAACCACAGGTTCAGCCCTCTGGACGTCAAAGAAACAGCTTGTGAGGAGCTAAAGAAAGTCAGACAAGGAAAGAAGCCAGCCGCCGACTACACGTCGGTATTCGAACAGTACTCAGGGCAGACTGGGTGGTCTGAGGCAGACCTACACACGAGATTCTACGATGGACTCAATGAGGACATCAAAGATGTCTTGTCATGGTCCAACCTCCCCCAGAAAACCTATGACGAATTGAAGAAAGCCGTGCAAACTATAGACCTGCGCATACGTCAGCGCAAGAACGAAAAGAGCGGGAAACCCTCTACATCTCACAACGCACACCCCCCGGACCCTAACACCATGCAAGTAGACGCGACGCGTCAGCAAGGCACTCAGAAGAAAGGGGAGATCTTCAAAACAATCACAGAGTACCAGAAGTGGATGAAAGGCAAATGTTACAGGTTGTGGATCAACCGAACACGTCAAGAAGGATGGAAACCATCAGAGAGACGTGTGCAATCACTGCCAAAGAGTTGGGCACTGAAGCACTGTCTGTCAGGTGAAGAAAATGGGGAAACCAGCTAAAGCGAAAGCTGCAGCAACCACGGAATCCCCTGGCCCACCCTCATCATCCTCGAATATCGCGGCCACAGCCGCTTCAACAAGTACAACTCCAGCAAAGATGCCACAGGTAGACGTAGCTAAGTTAATGGAGTTGATGAAAAGCCAACAAGAACAGCTGGACGCTATTCGGGCGGCTTTTTAGCTAAGGGGTCACGTATAGCTGCGACCGGCCCCTTCACAGTAGATGACTCGGCTTCATGTAGTTGTAAAATATGTTTACGTTCTTCTCGCCTCGTTTCGGACTCATCTCCTGTAATTCATAAAATCTCTTCCTCTACCTGTAAGTTAGATAGTAGTGATGTTTCTCTTTCTGGACTTTCTGAAACCACATCTACATCTGCCTCGGAGATGAACAATATTAGTGTTCCTGTTGCTCCACTTTCTTTCGAAGCAGCGCTGCACGTGATGATTTCTGATGCAGCACTGTCTTCAACTATTATTCCCGAAACAAAAGATAAAAAATCACATTTTCATATTTCTGTGTATTTAAAAGGACGTCATCGTACTGTAAAAGTAGCAGCAATGGTAGACTCCAGAGCAACTTCATTGTTCCTGGACAAGAAGTACGCTGACCGCCATAAGATGTTACAGGTTCCTCTTGAGCATCCCATCACCCTATACAACATAGATGGGACACTCAACGAAGCTGGTAGTATCACCCATAAAGTCAGACTTACTCTGCAAGTCGACCCCAGTGAAGATAGTCATGACTTCTTAGTCACTTCACTAGGCCCAGAGAACGTCATACTGGGACTACCTTGGCTCAGACTACGGAACCCCAACATAGACTGGCAGGAAGGCACAATGCGTCTCAACTCCACCACTGAAATAGCGCAACCGGAGCTTGAGATAGAGGTGACGCGCATCATGGCGAACCGTATGGAACGTCGCCGTCTCCTTGCGGAGAAAGTGTTAGACACCGCCCAAGACGAAGTTTTCTGCCTGGCAGGCTTCACATACTCTCAACAGATCGCAGAGAAAGCCACAGCCGCCAAACCTAAGAAAACCTTCGAAGAAATGGTGCCAAAACACTATAGAGACTTCGCAAAAGTATTCTCTGAGGAGGAATCCCAGAGGCTCCCCGAGCATCAACCATGGAATCACACCATAGACCTAGAACCAGATGCAGTCAAGCACTGGAAGGTCAAATCATATCTGTTACGTTCGGCCCGGAAGTGGACACTGACATCAAGGGTATGACACCGCGTCAGCAGTATATCGTCATGGACTTGTTAGGATCAGTCAGCCGGGTAAGCTCCGGCGCATGTGATTGTGTACGATAACGGATCGGATCATGACTCGAGGTGACTCATACTAGGATAGCTGTACTAGGGTTTGCTCTACTTACGCTATTGGCTAGTACTTCTTGGAGCGGCGCTTGAAAGCCCGCGCGTATCTGTATAAGTAGAGTACTGCGAAGACCAAGAACGGCATCTTGGTCTTCTTCCAATACCACTACTAGTTCTCCGCTCTACAGGGTCCTCCCCCTTGAAGTGAGTCGTCCGACATATCCCTCCAGACCAAGGGATCCCTCGTGACTTAGCCTGTGCAGTGGCCGATTACCCCGCCGGCAGTATCTGTCATCGCGTCTATCTCTATCTCAATCCCCGTGTCGCCTCTCCTTATACCTATCTCTACGTCGTCGATCACGACACTTGGGAAGACCTACGCATAGTCGCCACACCTCCTCCCTTGTTACCAATAGGGGACGATCTACACGGCTACGAAGACAGTAACGGAGCCTTGCAAGTGCACCCTGTCGACTTCCCACAAGCTAGAGTCAATCGCAACTACATCGTCAAGAGGATCGCCACCCACTCCGAAGCCTAAGTCAGGCAAGCGTTTGTGGTAAACGCTACATTAAGACCAAGATCCCAACCGTGGCCAATCCTACCAAGACAACTAAGGACTACTGGGTCCCATTCAGACCATACCACATCGACAGACGAGGAGAACGCAACGTACCAAAGAGATATTTGGAGGCTGCGTTTTGGAAAGACGACGCAGAAATACCAGGCTACGTAACCGATTATTTCGATCGATCAGGCAACCGACACATCATCCCAGTAGAATTCAACTTCGAAAACACCTGTTGGACGGAAATCAAGTGGGACGACCTCCACAACAAATACAAAGTACTACGACCCGCAGGAGGAGGACTTCGCCTTGACATCCTAGCCAGCAACGTAGTCACCAGAGACCAGTGGGGCCTTATCGACGGACAATACGAAGAACCAGCACGATCCCCCACACCAAAGACACCAGCACCATCACCATCACTCGCAAGCAACCCCGAGGAAATCTACATCCACCGAGACGAAGCAGAGGAACTAGCATTGGAAAACATCGCTAAGTCGATCCCAGTCATGACCTCTACAACTACCCAAGCACCCGCTCAGATCAGAACAGCCCTCTTCACCCCACAAGACCAACCACAAGGGAACCCACCCGGAGGGGACCCAGCAGACAACCCAGGAGGAGGAGATGGCGGAAACGGAGGCGATGGAGGAGGAGACGACGCAGCAGGCCTCCCACACCCCGGGTTTGCAGACATTCCCCATCTCACCGACAGATTCATTGGCAAAGAGCCACCCATATTCACGGGCGATCGAGACAAAGCACAAGCCTTCCTATCCCAATGGAACCGGTTCGCCCAAGTAAACATAGCCAACCGAAGCCTGCAAAGCCCCTACATCAAAGCAATGATGTTCCTCACCTACATCCAAGGCCCCCTCGTCGACGAATGGACCTCAGAAACCCAGAAATGGATCGAAACGAGGCCAGACAGAACCGATCCATGGGTATGGAGCGCAGTAGAGCTCGCCTTCAAACGGCAGTTCCGAGACAACATGGAACAGGAACGCGCCAGACTAGAACTGGACAAAGGATTCAAGATGACGGGAGGAGACATTGACAGCTACGTGACCGCATTCGAAAAACTCGTTCGACAGGCTGACTACCGCCTGGACGACCCCCTGGTACTCGACAAATTCACTAGAGGCGTACCCCTCGACCTATACCGCAATGCATACCAATTCCACAGCCCAGTAACCTACCACCAGTGGAAGAACGCTCTAATTGAGCAGCAGAAGCGATACCTCCACATGAAAGCACGAGTGGATGGGTTCGGAAGGCAGCTAACGCAGCGCCCCAAGCAACAACAGCAACAACAACCCGCAAAGTTCCAACCACCCCAAAGACAAAGTCAAGGATGGCAGCAATACCGCAACCACCCCGACGCCATGGATACCACACCGGGGAGAATCCGCGCCAGAGTCGCAGGATCTGAAGAAGCAAACCCGAACAACCCTCAGGAATGGAGGAACTACACACAGGGAAGACCCCCGTTCCCCCCTCGCGGAGGATTCCTCGCTAGAGGAAGAGGAGGACGAGGCGTCTTTAACACAAGGGACGTAACTTGTTATAATTGTGGAAAGAAAGGCCACTTCTCACGAGAATGCCAGCAACCACGACAAACACGTCAAGGACCACCCCAAGGAAGAAGCGCATACATCGAGGAAGTACCCACCGCTCCACAGAGCGTCGCAGGGGAACCCCTTATCGATCTCGATGAACCGGTGCAAGTCAACCGCGGCGCCACATCGGCACAACAGGTAGAGGATATCATGGGGAGGATTGCAGAACTCCCGGAGGAGGGAAGAGAAATGTTCGCTAGAAATATGGCAGGGAGCCAGGATTTTCCAAGCGCCTGAACCCAACGGCCTGGGTGAGGGCAGTCAATTGTAACTCGTCGTTCATAACGCGCTATCGATCTATGCATGTTCCAGTTTCGATCCGCACGAGTAACTTTATGGCCGAAAGAAAAGCACTGGTGGACTCCGGAGCCACCGACAACTTCATACATCCAGACTTCGTCAAACGGATGCATCTAGGAACCAAAATACTAGAGCGTCCCCGCAATATCTGGAATATAGACGGGACACATAACAAAGGAGGGAAAATCACCCACTGTGTCGACCTTAACGTACAAACTGACGGAAAACTCAAGGACATCCGCTTCTTAGTCACCAACGTAGGAGGAGAAGACCTTATACTGGGATATCCATGGCTCTCAGCCTTCCAACCCAGAATCCAGTGGGCAACAGCCACCCTCGACACCAAACAATACCCCATCGTTATCCGCACCACCAACCCACTCAAACCGTTTGGACTCGTAGAACTCCGACGACTTATAGTGGAAATCGAGGAAGAAAACAAAAGGCAAGCCCTCCACGAATTAGAAGAACAATCCCTACCGGTACACCTACGAACAACGGCAACAGACATGGCAATAGCGGCACAACAATACACGGAAAAGAAGGAAATACCCGAAGAATACAAACGGCACGCCAAGGTATTCAGCGAGGAGGAATCCCAACGCCTCCCACCTTCCAGACCATGGGACCACGCCATCGAACTCAAGCCAGAGGCACCCGACTCATTCGACTGCAAGGTATACCCTGTAAACCAAGCAGAGGACAAGGCACTACGAGAATTCCTGGACGAACAACTGGCAAAAGGATATATACGTCCCTCTAAATCCCCGTACGCATCCCCATTCTTCTTCGTGAAAAAGAAGGACGGAAAACTACGCCCGGTACAGGACTACAGGACGCTCAACAAATGGACCATACGCAACCAGTACCCACTCCCCCTCATACCGGAACTCATCGCAAGCCTCAGCTCGGGATGGATATTCTCCAAATTCGACGTTCGACAGGGCTACAACAACATCCTAGTCAAAGACGGCGACCAGTACAAAGCAGCGTTCAAGACTAAATACGGCTTCTACGAACCAGTGGTAATGTACTTCGGCATGACCAACTCCCCATCCACTTTCCAAGAAATGATGAACGCCCTATGCCAACCCCTCATCGACTACCACGAGAAGAAAGGAACCATTATCCGAGTCTATATGGACGATATCGGTATTGCAACATCAACCACGGAACAAGCACACGCCGAAGCAGTACATGACATATTGGACCTACTAGAACAACACGACCTTTACCTCAAACTCGAAAAATGCACCTTCCACTCTTCCTCCCTCGATTACCTGGGGGTAATCATTGAAAAGGGGGTGATTCGCATGGACCCCGTCAAAATTTCCGGCATAACAGACTGGCCCGTACCAAAAACCGTCAAACAGGTGCGATCCTTCCTAGGTTTTTGCAACTTCTACCGCGCTTTCATCCGAAATTTTGCCACACATGCACGACCACTCAACAAACTCACGCGCAAGGACACCGACTGGCAATGGGGAACGGAACAACAGCAAGCATTCGACAAGCTTAAAGCGCTGGTAACCGAAGAACCCGTACTCAAACACCCGGAACTAGACAAGCAGTTCGAGCTAGAAGTCGACGCATCGGGATACGCAGTAGGAGCAGTACTCCTCCAGAAGGGAACAGACAACAAACGACACCCAATCGCATTCTACTCAAACACCCTCAACGCAGCGGAAAGAAACTACGACATCTACGACCTGGAGCTCTTAGCCATCGTAAAGGCACTGCGAAACTGGAGACAATACCTCGCTGGATCACCACACAAAATCAAAGTCTTCTCCGATCATATGAACTTACAATATTGGAGACACCCCCAGAAGATTAGTCGTCGCGTAGCAAGGGAAGTACTAGAACTGGCTGAATACGACATAGAAATTCACCACATCAAAGGAACAGCCAACGGACGCGCAGATGCACTATCAAGACGACCAGACTACGACCAAGGAGAACACGACAACGAACAAGTCACGGTACTCCCAGATCACGTGTTTATCAGAGCCACCGAAATCGACACAACGGATAACCCAACACGCACGCAACACACCATCAACATCACGGAAATGGAACCCACCAACCCGGTATACAGTCAAGACGAAACCATGGTGAAGCGATGGGTAGACCCCCACAAGTTGAAGAAAATCGAAGACACATGGTACAAAGACGGACGACGCGTAGTCACAGGGGACGCACACGAACGACAGCGCATCATACGAGCACATCACGACCCACCAGTCCACGGCCACCCCGGAATCAACCGGACAATCAAAATGGTAGAACGATACTACTGGTGGCCAGGCCTACGACAGGAAACACAAGACTACGTCAAAGGCTGCGCCGACTGTCAACGGATCAAAGTCAATAACCGCCCCACACGCGCACCACTACAGCCCATCTTCCCCAGAAAGGAAGCGATGCCGTTCGAGACCATAGCTCTGGACTTCATCACCAAGTTACCACAAGCGGACGGTTGTGACTCCATACTGACAGTAACGGACCACGACTGCTCCAAAGCGGCAATATTCATCCCGTGCCTCGAAGAGATAATGTTACGGTTTCGCCTCAGACCGTCCCTCAAACACCCTACGCAAGGACCCCGAACACCATAAGGAGGAGAACGCCCGAAGATGATGCCGACGAACAGGCTGAAATACGAAGATTGGTGGCTACGCATACCGCAACTAGAGCTAAGTCTCCCACGCCACACTACATACCCGGAAGCGCTCACCGACGAGACCCGGAGTTTTGGGAATAGCGCACGTGACCTTAGCGCCGCCCGTCACGTGACCCTGGCACGTGACCTGGCTAGAATGCACCAGAAGAGTCCAGATGAGCCTGTGCCTGGACTGGCCTAGAATGCCTCGTGTTTGTGACTCATATCGATTGTGCCTTGATTCTGATGGATTGTACGACTCGTGATTCCTTATCTCTGACTCATGCCATGAGTGCCTTATGCCATTGGCTGACCGTTATCTCTGACTCGTTGTGACTCATTCCTAGGATCGTTGTATTAGGATTTCGGAGTTCTGGGCTGAGCTTCAAAGCTCCTCAGACATGTATAAGTAGAGGGGCTTATGGTCGCTGAAGACCTAAGCTTGACTTCTTGGACTATACCACCCATTGTACTGCCACTCCTAGGCTGTCTGCCAGTTGTGCGCTGTTTGTACCCTGCTTGGAATATCATCCCTGTTTGTCCTTAGCTGGCCTTGTGGAGTGATCCCTGGCATCCCTTCCTTTCCCGTCTATCCTCTAGTCGTTTGCTGGCTGTTCGCCGCTGCGCCTCTCTTATCTACTTCATCATTGGCTGGTTGTCTATCGCCTTTGATCGTCTACTCCTAGCCCTTGTGTTCATCGCCTTTCACATCCTTTGGGCTACGCTATTACGTCTCACTTGTGAGCTAGTAGCTGAACGTGTACGTGACTTCGACATCCTCTGTGATCGTTTGGTCGCTGTTGTTGCCTAGACCCGTCGCTCTAGAAGAACGTCCGGTGGAACGTTACATTAAGTCAAGCTTTATCTCCCACCTTTCTGTCACAAGATGTCCCGCTACCAAATCCTCGAGAACTATGTCAACGACGACGAGAGTGTTGCCGCTTATGAGCAGGCTGAAGAGCACTACGCGAACGAAGAAGACATCGAGTTCAACGCCGCATACGAGCAGGCTGCCGAAGACTACATCTGGGCTATCAGTGCCCGTCATCAAGAGCAACATCCCGAAAAATACGAAAACAACCTCTATGCCGAGCAAGACCCTCGAGCTGAAGATGAGGAGTACGCCGGGGAAACCCAGGCTGAAGAAATGGCCGAAGAAGTTCTGGCTGAAGAAGAAGACCCTGCCGAGGAATCTCAGGCTGAAGAAGGGCAAGAGCAATACGAAGACCGGCTGCAGTATGCCGAAGGGGACGCCGACACCCTAGAACTGGCTGAAGACGAAGACGACACTGGGCTGGCTGCTATGCCGCAGATGTTCGATGGGGATTGCGAACGCGCATCCGCCTTTATGGATTCATGGGACCTATGGTCCGGACAGCTAAGTCCAATATTCTCGCAATACCAGCTTGCAACTATATTCCTCTCCTTGTTCAGAGATCCTGTCGACCAGTGGGCTGAAGAACGCCTTGCTCAAATAGAAGAGTGGCGTGCCACGGACATGGAAGACGACGACGAAGACATCCTGGAAGACACCATTGGAAGATTCGTGGAAGAGTTTGTGCCGCGTGACGACGCGAGAGAACAATACGTCGCAGCTGAAGATCCGGACGCCGAAGATTGGAGCTCCGTTGATGATGAGGACCCCTATTCACGGGAAGTACCTTCACCGCCCTCCCTGTGTTCAGATGACCAGGCATCAGAGGAAGAACCTGACGAGGTTAACGAATACGTCGAAGAACCGCATGGCGATGCGAGAGAAGAATACGGCTGCCAAGACGAAGTCGACGACTATTACTACTCGGACGACGCTAACATGCCTGCCGAGGCTGTTAAAGAATACGAGGAAGACCTGATCCCCAACAGACTCAAGAAGTACTTCGCGGAGGCTGCTGATGAGCGCCCCGACTCGGAATCAGAAGAGAGGGTAACCCCTGTGCCGCGCAAGCAGAAGAAACGCAAGACGCAGGCTGCCAAGCAGAAACCCGTCAAGAAGAAGACCGTTAGAATTGCCGTCAAGGAAGACGAGCTGCCACGAGCTAAGTTGCCGCCTAATACCTCTTGGGAAAAGAAGTTCATCACCAAGTTTGGAAAAGGCCGGCTGGACGCGCTACGAAAAGCTGGAGTCCCGGACTATCTGATCGAGGCTGATGTCCTTGAGACGCCCGACACCCGGAAGACGATGCAGGAACAAGTGCAGGAGCTGACAGAGCTATATCACGCTCGCCCTGACTTACAAGAAGACATGTGGAACGCAACCGTCGCGCCTGCCGCTGAACAAGCGAGCTGGAAAGGCCCGAACACGTTTTCAGTCCCGGCATACCAAGCCGCACCCGCTGACCCGACACCTGCCTCCTGGAGGAGTGCTGACGCTACCGCCGCGCAAGAATCGCGAGCTGCCGAGAACACTGGCTGGTTCGCTTATCAGAGCAACCCCGACGCCATGGACCTGACTGCTGGAAGGGCTTATGCCCGCAACCAAGCTAAGTGCCACCATTGTTGGAGCACCGGTCACACACGAAGAAACTGCCCGAATAGAGACGCACCTCGGAAACGAACATGGGTAGAAGACTACAACGATGACGACGAAGACCCACTGCCGCGCGCTGATTCGCCGCTGGCTGCACCACGTGGAAGATCCCCGACCATCAAGCCCGTTCATGGAAGCAACGTGGCCACTTACGCACCTACGACGCGTTACACCCCGGAGCCGACTAGATTTGTCGTGCAAGCAAGCCCACCTCAGAGACGTGCTGTTACCCCTTTGCCGTCCCCGATATCTGACGTTGGATTTAAACATATTCAACACCCGTCCCCGGTTTCACCTATGACCGATGAGGAGTTCGCCGATCGCCTGGCTGATATGCAAATTCGCCGGATGCAAGCCGAGCTGTATGGAGATACGAAGGAGGCCCGCGATATAAGCATGCGGATGAACCTGGCCGAATACGCCCGATCGCTCAACCGTCCCGCCTCTGTCCCTCGACAGCGTGGGCGCTGTTCTAGAAGAGAGGGTAATGTTACGGTTTCGCCTCAGACCGTCCCTCAAACACCCTACGCAAGGACCCCGAACACCATAAGGAGGAGAACGCCCGAAGATGATGCCGACGAACAGGCTGAAATACGAAGATTGGTGGCTACGCATACCGCAACTAGAGCTAAGTCTCCCACGCCACACTACATACCCGGAAGCGCTCACCGACGAGACCCGGAGTTTTGGGAATAGCGCACGTGACCTTAGCGCCGCCCGTCACGTGACCCTGGCACGTGACCTGGCTAGAATGCACCAGAAGAGTCCAGATGAGCCTGTGCCTGGACTGGCCTAGAATGCCTCGTGTTTGTGACTCATATCGATTGTGCCTTGATTCTGATGGATTGTACGACTCGTGATTCCTTATCTCTGACTCATGCCATGAGTGCCTTATGCCATTGGCTGACCGTTATCTCTGACTCGTTGTGACTCATTCCTAGGATCGTTGTATTAGGATTTCGGAGTTCTGGGCTGAGCTTCAAAGCTCCTCAGACATGTATAAGTAGAGGGGCTTATGGTCGCTGAAGACCTAAGCTTGACTTCTTGGACTATACCACCCATTGTACTGCCACTCCTAGGCTGTCTGCCAGTTGTGCGCTGTTTGTACCCTGCTTGGAATATCATCCCTGTTTGTCCTTAGCTGGCCTTGTGGAGTGATCCCTGGCATCCCTTCCTTTCCCGTCTATCCTCTAGTCGTTTGCTGGCTGTTCGCTGCTGCGCCTCTCTTATCTACTTCATCATTGGCTGGTTGTCTATCGCCTTTGATCGTCTACTCCTAGCCCTTGTGTTCATCGCCTTTCACATCCTTTGGGCTACGCTATTACGTCTCACTTGTGAGCTAGTAGCTGAACGTGTACGTGACTTCGACATCCTCTGTGATCGTTTGGTCGCTGTTGTTGCCTAGACCCGTCGCTCTAGAAGAACGTCCGGTGGAACGTTACAGATAAGCGCAGAAGGAACTGCGGCCCTGTACGTGAAACACGTCTTCACCCGATTCGGACTACCAGCGCGCATCATTAGCGATCGAGACCCCAGATTCGCATCAAAGTTCACACGCGAACTATGCAAAATCCTGGGTATTGAACAGAACATATCCACGGCCTACCACCCACGGACAGACGGACAATCTGAACGCACCAACCAGTGGCTGGAACAATACTTACGGTTCTGGGTCAATGAGAGGCAAGACGACTGGACACGCTATCTACCCATGGCAGAATTCACGCACAACAACTGGCCCAATGAATCCACCAGGGAGTCCCCCTTTAACATCCTTATGGGTTACAACCCCCGCGCTGATTGGACCGACCGTCCTTCCCCTATACCACAGGTGGCACTCCGTATCAAACAGTTCCAAGAGGCTAGAACGCGCGCCCAGGAACTGATGATCAAAGCGCAGCAGGGGTGGATCAAACACAAAGATACGCCCAAATACCAAATAGGGGACCTCGTATGGCTCGAAGGACGCCACCTACGTACCAACCAACCAACCACAAAGCTTGCGCCCAGAAGGCATGGCCCATTTAAGGTCACTCAGGTGATGTCCGCAGTCAACTATCGCCTAGAACTTCCCACGCAGTGGAGCATCCACCCAGTGTTTCACACGGATCTTCTGACTCCTTATCGCGAAACTCCCACACATGGACCCAACTATCAGCGCCCACCACCAGATCTGATTGATGGCGAAGAAGAATACGAAGTCGAGAAGATTCTAGACTCCCGGCGCTTCGGCAGAACAAAGAAACTGCAGTATTTGGTCAAGTGGCGCGGATACCCGGACTCCGATAATCAGTGGGTCTCGAAGGATGACGTCTTCGCTGACGAAGCCATTCGGGAATTCAAACGTTCAAACCCCGCCAGAGAAGTGCATATAAGCACGGGGCACTCCCAAGAGACGTCCCCATCTCCCACTCTCACACTCCCATCTACTCATGTCATACTCCCCAGTCCAAGTCCACTATGTCCTCGACGACCTACTCCCCATCTCAGTTCAGCCTACCGTTATCATCCAGAACGCGCCACCGTCACCCATGTCGCTTCCCGAGCCCATTCAACCAAGCCCCAGCCGTCCAGTTACCCCCATTCCATCCCTCCTTCCTTCGCCAACACCTACAGCAGTCAGCACACGCAGCTCGTCTCCGCAAGGCTATGTTCCGACCCGACCTCCGTCCCGTCAAGACTCGACTCAGATACAAGAAGATCGAGCATACGACCGGTACCTGTCGGAGGAGCATTGTCCTCTCAACGAGCACCTCACGTATGGGACTCACCTCACCACTACTCACGACGAAACCCCGCCACTATGCTCCACAGACGGAGAGCCGATGGTCCTGCCGCCGAGTCAACAATCCGCGCAAAGGCGCCTCTTCCGTGCAGAGGAACACAGTCCAGTTTCCCGACAGAGGGTGGAAACACCGCCACCGGTCGGGTTCAGACACAACAGGGGAGTTCACTTCATCCCATTCCAGATACGCGACGCTCAAGGGCAACTGCACCCAGCTCGGTATACGCAGCTCGTCTTTACGGCGGACCCCTTTGTCCTCGCGTATCGACGAGGCAGCGACCAGCAGTACGGCAAGTCGGTGCATGCCGAGCCTCAATACGACGAACCCACTCCCACCTACACCAACGACGACTTGGTCTTTTTAGACCAGAACAGTGCGTTCCGCCAGTCCGTCGACCAGGCCTGTATGGCCATGAACGACCTAACGGTCACGGCCGAGGTACATCGGTACCGGTGCCTGCAAGCGGGCTACGAAGCCAAGGAGGAGGAGTTGAAGAAGAAGATCGCCGAGCTGGACAAGCTTGGAAGCATGCGCCGTCAGTGCGTGCTCCGCTTACAGCGCGCCAACGCCATCAAGCGTATCGAGGACGAACGCGACTCCTACCGTCCGGGGGCAGAGGAAGGCCGACGCATCGCGCTGCTCAGGGAGGAGATCGTACGGGGTCGGTCTGGGGCCCGATCCTGAAAAGGGGGTGATGTTACGTTCGGCCCGGAAGTGGACACTGACATCAAGGGTATGACACCGCGTCAGCAGTATATCGTCATGGACTTGTTAGGATCAGTCAGCCGGGTAAGCTCCGGCGCATGTGATTGTGTACGATAACGGATCGGATCATGACTCGAGGTGACTCATACTAGGATAGCTGTACTAGGGTTTGCTCTACTTACGCTATTGGCTAGTACTTCTTGGAGCGGCGCTTGAAAGCCCGCGCGTATCTGTATAAGTAGAGTACTGCGAAGACCAAGAACGGCATCTTGGTCTTCTTCCAATACCACTACTAGTTCTCCGCTCTACAGGGTCCTCCCCCTTGAAGTGAGTCGTCCGACATATCCCTCCAGACCAAGGGATCCCTCGTGACTTAGCCTGTGCAGTGGCCGATTACCCCGCCGGCAGTATCTGTCATCGCGTCTATCTCTATCTCAATCCCCGTGTCGCCTCTCCTTATACCTATCTCTACGTCGTCGATCACGACACTTGGGAAGACCTACGCATAGTCGCCACACCTCCTCCCTTGTTACCAATAGGGGACGATCTACACGGCTACGAAGACAGTAACGGAGCCTTGCAAGTGCACCCTGTCGACTTCCCACAAGCTAGAGTCAATCGCAACTACATCGTCAAGAGGATCGCCACCCACTCCGAAGCCTAAGTCAGGCAAGCGTTTGTGGTAAACGCTACAATATCCCATGTCACCAAACGAGCAGACGGAACTAGATAAGTTCCTGGAAGAGCACATTTCTAAAGGATATTTGGTCCCATCAAAGTCACCGATGGCCTCACCAGTATTCTTTATAAAGAAGAAAGACGGAAAATTACGTCTAGTGCAGGATTACAGGTGGCTTAACAAAATCACCATTAAAAACCGCTATCCTCTTCCGCTCGCTGCCGACATTATCAATCGGTTGAAGGGAGCCGAATACTTCACAAAGTTCGACGTTAGATGGGGCTACCATAATATTCGAATCCGAGCCGGAGACGAATGGAAAGGTGCTATTGTCACCAACCGCGGGTTGTACGAGCCAAAAGTAATGTACTTCGGCATGACAAACAGCCCAGCTACCTTTCAAGCCCTCATGAACGCCGTATTCGCCGATCTCATTGCACAAGGAGAAGTCACAGTCTACATGGATGATATCCTCATCTACAGTCGAGACCTAGAGCACCACCGTCGCATAGTTCGCGAAGTGCTCAAACGCCTCCAAGACTACGACTTATACCTCAAGCCAGAGAAATGCGATTTCGAGAAACGCGAAATGGAGTATTTAGGGATGATTATCCGTCCCGGAGAAGTGCAGATGGACCCTGGCAAGGTCTCTGCAGTAAGGGAGTGGCCCACACCTACAACGCTCAAAGAGGTTAGAGCTTTTGTAGGGTTCGCCAACTTCTATCGTAGGTTCATAAAGGACTTCGCGGCCATTGCCCGACCCTTACATGACCTCACGAAGAAGGACACTCCATGGCATTGGCATTCTGAACAGCAGGAAGCCTTCGACAAGCTAAAGGAGTGTTTCGTACAAGAACCCATTCTAAAGGTGTACGACCCAAACCTCCCCACGCGAGTCGAGACTGATGCTTCAGGATTTGCTACTGGCAGGATACTTACTCAAAAGTACCCAGACGGTCTTTGGCATCCAGTTGCGTATCGCTCAGAGTCAATGAGCAAAGAAGAGCGCAACTATGAGATTTACGACAGAGAAATGCTCGGCTTAATCCACGCCTTAGAGGACTGGAGACATTTCCTCGAAGGCATCTCCTTTGAAGCGATCACCGACCATAAGAACATGGAATGGTGGGCAAGCATGAAAGACTTAAATCGCCGGCAAGCACGCTGGGCGTTATACTTAAGTCGCTTCGCCTTTAAAATCACTTACAAGAAAGGAGATTCTATGCAAGCCGATGCACTCAGTCGATTCTCAAAAGACCACGTCAGGGACAATGAGGATAACCGCCAGGTTCAGGTTTTACAACCTAAGCACTTCCTCAATGCCACCAAAGCACACTTCCGCCCAGAAGTGGACTCCCTAGGCAGCCGCATCAAACTCGCGTCTATTAAAGAAGCCGAAGTTATAGAGGGTCTTAAAAACTTACAAAAGACCGCTCCCAAGGCTCTTACAGACGGAGTTGCGCTGTGGGAAGAAGAAGACGGGTTCGTTTACCATAGAGGAAAGCTCTATGTACCCAACGACCGTGCCCTACGTAGGGACGTGGTAAAATCATGCCACGACAGCACTACTACAGGACACCCGGGTAAAAACGGAACCATCGAGCTAGTCAGTCGCTACTACTGGTGGCCACGCATGGCAGGCTTCATAAGCTCATATGTAGAAGGATGCGATCGATGCCAACGCTATCGCAAAGATCTGCACCCCAAAGCTATCATCCAGCCGCAAGAAGTACCTGAGGGTCCATGGCAGCTAATCGGAATCGATCTAATCGGTCCACTGCCCATGTCACGAGGAAAGGATATGATCCTTAACATAGTGGATCACTACACAAAACAGATCCATCTATTTCCTGTGACCTCTCAAATTACAGCTGATGGGGTAGCATCCATCTACTTTGAGCAAGTCTTCCCCTTGCACGGGATCCCTCGCAAAGTCATCAGCGATAGGGGACCCCAGTTTGCTGCAAGGAGCATGCGGGCACTTTACAAGCGACTCGGAATAGACGCAGGTCTCACCACAGCCTATCACCCTCAGGCTAATGGACAAGTAGAGCGCAAAAACCAAGAAGTAGAAGTCTACTTGCGCTTGTTCATTAGCAAGAGACAGGATGATTGGGCAGACCTGCTCCCTACAGCGGAATTCGTAGTCAACAGTAGACTCAACTCAGCCATGGGTCACACACCCTTTGAGCTACTATACGGCTATACGCCTGACTTCACAATTCCCGCTGGTAGGCCAACTGGTATTCCAACGCTCGATAAACGTCTTCAACACCTAGTTTCCTCAAGAAAGGATGCAGAGGCAGCTCTACGCCTAAGTAAACGGCGAATGCAGACGGACGTTGAACGAAGACACAAGCCATACGTCTTCAACGTCGGGGATAAAGTTTGGTTGCAAGCCAAGCAAATAAAGATACACCAGCAGTTGTCCAAACTGGGACCCAAACAGCTGGGCCCATTTGAAGTCACTAAAGTCCTAAGTGACGTCGACTACAAGCTTGCACTCCCCCCTGCATTATGGATCCATGATGTATTTCATGTAGACCGCCTCTCCCCCTACAAAGGAAACGAAGTTAACGGGCTTCTGCCACCTCCACCTGAACCCATCACAGTCGAAGGGGAAGAAGAGTACGAAGTCGACCATATAAGAGACAGCAAACTCTTTGGTCGTACTCTTAAATACCTCGTTCGCTGGAAAGGTTACGGAGAAGGTGAGGATACTTGGGAACCCGCTAAAAACCTAGCACACGCCCCGGATAAAGTACAGGAGTTCCACTCCTCTAATCCGGGCGCACCTAGAAAAATAGCGGCTCTCATTTACGCGTCCTTGCCTTGGCAACCTTCTCATATGTACACAGAGGCCAACGCGGACGTCGACCCTTAAGGAGGGGGGTGATGTCATGGACGCGTATTAATTCCTTATTTTTCTGTATTTATTACGGATTTATAAGAGGAGATATAAGGGCCGAAGTACAGAGAGACTTCGAGTTAGTCACAAGGGTTTGCCACCCATGTGCACGTGACCGTGGGACTTAGGTCCCTTATACGTATGTTAGTTCTGATTGGTAGATAAGGATGGAAGGTTATGGAAGGTTCTGGAAGGATCTAGAACACGCTTAGTAGTTTACGCTTACTCGCTGTATTAGGTTTTACTCAGCCAAGTGGAGTCGCTCGTAAGCACTATGACAAGTGCATCAGTCAGCACAATAGATAGCGCTATTAATAGATACGACGCGTCAGTTCCTGAGTCATGGAGTCTTACTATACACTTAGTAACAGTGTTCAGACTCAGTTCGTACTCAGCCGCAGTAGTGTATATAAGCTTCCCTGTAACGACCTGAGTGGAACCAACTTGTCCTCTTGGTTCTCCACTCAGGTGCGTATTTCTCCTGTACTTCCTTACTCTGTCACAATCTAAACTTGTCCTCTTGGTTCTCCACTCAGCGTGCCACTGTGTGATATCTGACATCTTTGGTCTTGTATAAAGACCTGCAAGTTGATTGTCCCTCCACAGTGACTGTACGTTTAGCGCGTGACTTGTCTCCGCGTTAGGTTGAGTGTGTTACCTCACAGTTCACATCATCTTCACACTTGACTTGGCGTAGCGCGGCAGTCACACCGCTACAGTGGGTCCAGGCAGGCTGCCTCCCTTGCATGATGATGTGCCTCGTTCTGCCCTTCTAGTTCCTCGTCCCGAGGGCTCCATACTAAGTGAATAAGAAGATTGGGGTAACGTAGAATTAGAGTAGTAAGCGACTGGTGAAAGATGAGAGCCGCTTTGGAGGCAGACTTAGACCTTGGGTTTTTAACTGCTTGGAGGGCCAATGAGCTGGGCGATATAATAAATATTTGCTCTGGGGGGACCACCTCTTCAGTATAGTACAGGGCCAGTGCCTCAGCTGTATGGGACAGCGTGAAGGTGTCAGTGTCGAATTGTAGCAAGTCTTGACCTGTGGGCCATGAGAGCCATGTGTATGGCTGGCCCATGCAGGAGAAGGTAGCTGCACCTCCTCCCGTCGTCGTGTTAACCAGGGGGTTGTGGAGGGCCACCCCGATAGCGTGGATGATTCCGATACTCATCCCTTCTGCAGCCCTAGAGAGGTCTCACGTCCAGGCCTTTCTCATATGAGGATTTCCCAGCCCCATGTAGCTAAGTCACGCCACCCAGTTGGGGACCTCCCAGGGGGCGACCGCCGTCAAGTCGATGTGTGGGCCATCTGAGGGTACCCACACGGCGAGAGCCTCCAAGGCTGTGGGGCACAGGGTGCCTTTACTGGGCTGAGGCAGTGGACGTGCGACTGCTGGGGAGGGGTTGCCCCAGCGCGGGACATACCATTCTGGGCCGAGGCGCTGGAGTAGTTGTGAGGCCTGCGGTAGTCTGTATAGGCGCAAGGCAGAGGTATGTGTTAGTTTGGCAATATGGTGTCGCATGGGCAGCATGCGTGTAAGCTTGAGGAGAGCCTCGCATGGTGCTGTGCAGAAGGCGCCAGTGACTACCTTTACCATGTCGTTTTGGACCCCTTGGAGCATGTTGATCAGCTTCTTTGTTCCTGTACCTCCCTTGCGGTACAGAGTTGGCATCCATAAGTCATCACCGGGAGGCATACTGCGTTAAGCACTAGCCTCCAGTTTGCCATGGACAGGCCTCGGGTGGTGTTTCCTAGAACTTGAGTGCACACACAGAGGCATGTGTTCGGTTAGCCATGATGGTAACATGTGGTTCCCACTTGAGCCGTCGTTGCAAAAAGAAACTGAGGTATCTCAGGGTTTCTTTTGGCTGGGCTACATAGTAGGAGAGCTGGCCGCGGTCTGGGAGGATGATGCGTGAGGGGGTAGGAGCAGGGTTGCGGACCCCAGGCTTATCGAAGAACATGACCTCGGTCTTGTCTGGTTCGATTGCCAAGCCGGACTGGCGGAGCCACGTATCACAGACTGAGTAGCACTCCCTCAGGAGGTCTGTTACTTCCGCCCACTCCTTGGCACAGATGAAGATGATGCTGTCATCCACGTACATCCCCAGTGAAGAGTGTCTCCAACGCTGCATGATGTGCATGAGGGGGGAAGTGTAGGCACATCAGGAAAATATCCCAAAATCTTAGTGGGCTTAGAGTGCTTATTTAGTGCTTATTTACTCTAAGCCCTTTCTAAGCCTCTCAAGCAGCTTATTTTCTGCTTAGTGAACCAGTCATTAAGCACAAGTAAAATCTAAGTATACATAAGTTTGTCAAGTAGTTAAAAAAGTACAGTATCAAGTAGGTAGAAAGGTATCAAGTAGAACTGCTACCTCTGCTGTCACCATCCCCCTCACCGCCATTGCCAATCTTGCTGCATCACCATTCCTGTTGTTCCCCCGCCGTCCCCTCTGCCGCCTAGTGTTGGGGAAGTTTGGTTTGGTTTGGTTTGGGCTGGTTTGGGCCAAACTGGAAACCGAACCATTCGGTTTCCCCCCAATTTCCTGAAACCTAAACCTAAACCAACCCAGACCGTTTATATCGGTTCGGTCCGGTTTAAACTCAGTTCCAAACGGTTTAGGGCCATGTGGGTTCGGTTTGGTCTAGACCGGGTTTAGACTCGGTCTCAGACCGTTTACACACAAAAAATGCACAACGAATCACAGGATATATTCAGAAGCTATACATACAGATACAGCAATGATATAAAGTAAAGTAGTTGGTATATCTAGAGAGCTAAAGTACAAGAAAGTGGGTGTCCGAGATTGTGCAACACACTTTGAAAGTCTTTGCGTTCGCCGCGCATCTGGCAATTCAACCAACAATCACTCATAAATCGAAATTCGAGAACTCAGATGCAACTTTCCATTCGTTTGGTAACCATGTACGGACACGATGAAATAGACAATTTGCGTTACATTTAAAAGTACTAGCCACGCTACTCCTTCGGCACCATGTTCCCAATTTCAACTACCTTGGAAGGACTCTCCAGCTCCTTAACGAGTGCGGCAGCCTCAAGGTGAGCAGAGATAACGCCAGCCTTATACCCACCCTTAAGTAGCTGTATAGCCTTGAACATCGTCGTTGAGAGCTGGTTTCGGAAATCAGTACCGATATGTCACGCACTGGAGAATTGGTGCTCTGAGGACGTCGAGGACCCACAGATGGCGAGATAATCTCGAGCCATCTTTACAAGGGTGGGATATACAACGGCGTGGTCCCTCCACCACTGTATGACGTCGGTATCGGTCAGGCTACGAAACGGCTCAAGTGGCGCTTGCAGATATGTGTTGAGTTCGCGGTAAGGATCTGATTCGTCGTCATCCTGGGCGTGGCGGCTTGCAATCGCCGACTCCATCCACGCAGAACCATACATCATGTTGGGGCGTTCAGCGGGTTGAGGTGGGGTAGGCTTGTCGGTGGTGCGGGTGGCGCCCGCAACAGTAGTGTGGTATCGGTCGAACTATAGTAATAAGTACATGGGGTGGTATGTACACAAAAAGACGCACTGTTTTTTCGAGATTCTTTGATCCAATGTCAAGGTATTCTTGTTCCCAATGCTTCTGGAAATACGCTAGCTTGATGTGAGGGTCGAGAACTAAGCAGATGAAGTACATGTTGCTGTCGTCGAGAGTCCGGTACCATTTGTGTAACGCCACCACTGGCGTTAGTCCGACTTGGACTTCGAAAGGGTGTTCACGACTTAGCGAAATATTTGAGGTGAGAGTCACGTGACTTTAACACGGATACACGGCGCGTATGGAGGCATGTGATCGTGGCAACCTAGCACTAGGACGACTTAGTCACTAGGCACGTCAGGGTATACGACTTGCTCGACGGGAGACAAGTGAAACACATGTGAGAGAGATGAGGATGAGGTGGTGATTGAAGAAGACCAAGATGGCTTATCTTGGTCTTATCGAGCCACTATTTATACACATACGAGGATGCTTTGAAGCTCCTCCCGAATCCGTACGACTAATAGCGTAAGTAGCTCGAACCCTACTATCGCTATCCTAAGAATGACTCATGCCACATCGGCATGTGATACTACGCGTCCGCTGACTGATACTACAAGTCCATGACACATTACGACTTACTAACGAGGTCATCACCGTAAGTAAGTGTCCACTTCGCGTACCGTGACAATTTGCGTAGGTTGTCGAGGCCAGCGTAGAGTGCAGTGGCAATAGTTGCATAAGCCGGTTTTGCAGCCATCACTTCCCACTTCTGTTGCATGAACTCGATGACGGGAAAGGTGCGGTACACAGTAGGCCGGGCTGTGTGCAAAAAAGTCTGGCAAGCCATTGCTGGCTCCATGAGGGCGTTGCGAATGAGCTCCAGCATGTGCCACTCGCCCTCGCTAAGCCTGAACATGATATACATCTTCGGGGGCTTGAGGTTGGGGACCCTGTCATCTTCGTCGGCAAGAACCATGAACTTGGCACATGCTGAACGGACTTCAAGGAGACGGGTTATGATGTAGCGTTTACCACGAACGCTTGCCTGACTTAGGCTTCGGAGTGAGTGGCGATCCTCTTGATGGTGTAGTTGCGGTTAACTCGAGCTTGCGGGAAGTCGATCGGGTGTACTTGTAAGGCTCCGTTGCGGTCTTCGTATCCGTGTAGATCGTCTCCCAGGGGTAGCAATGAGGGAGGGGTAGCGACTATGTGAAGGTCGTCCCAAGTATCGTGATCAACGACGTACAGGAAGGTGTAAGGAGAAGCGACTCGGGGGTTGAGATACAGGTAGACATGATGACAGATACTGCCGATGGGATAGTTGTCCACTGTTCGTGGAGGTGCTAAGTCACGAGGGATCCCTTTGGTCTAGAGGGATATGTCGGACGACTCACTTCAAGGGGGAGGACCCTATAGAGCGAAGAACTGGTAGTGGTATTGGAAGAAGACCAAGATGCCGTTCTTGGTCTTCGCAATGTACTACTTATACAGATACTTGCGGGCTTTCAAGCACCGCTCCAAGAAGTACTAGCCAATAGCGTAAGTAGAGCAAACCCTAGTACAGCTATCCTAGTATGAGTCACATCGAGTCATGATCCGATCCGTTATCGTACACAATCACATGTGCCAGAGCTTACCCGGCTGACTGATCCAACAAGTCCATGACGATATACTGCTGATGCGGTGTCATACCCGTGACGTCAGTGTCCACTTCCGGGTCGAACGTAACATCACCCCCTTTTCAGGATCGGGCCCCAGACCTACCACGCATGATCTCCTCCCTGAGTGAGGCGATGCGCTGTCCCTCCTCCGCCCCTGAGCGGTAAGAGTCGCGCTCGTCCTTGATGCGCTTGATGGTGTTGGTGCGCTGTAAGCGGAGCACGCACTGGTGGCGCATGCTTCCAAGCTTGTCCAGCTCGGCGATCTTCTTCTTCAGCTCCTCCTCCTTGCCCTCGTATCCTGCCTGTAAGCACCGGTACCGGTGTACCTCGGCTGTGACCGTCAGGTCGTTCATTGCCATGCAGGCTAGGTCAACCGACTCGCAATATGCGCTGTTCTGATCCAAGAAGACCAGATCGTCGTCAGTGTAGGTGGGTGTGGGCTCGTCGTATTGGGGCTTGGCATGCACTGACTTGCCGTACTGCTGGTCGCTGCCTCGTCGGTACGCTAGGACGAAGGGGTCCGACGTAAAGACGAGCTGCGTATACCAAGCTGCGTGCAACCGGCCCTGAGCGTCGCGTATCTGGAAGGGGATGAAGTGCACTCCCCTGTTGTGTTTGTACCCGACTGGTGGCGGTGTTTCCACCCGCTGTCGGGAAATTGGACTGTGTTCCTCCGTACGGTAGAGGCGCCGCATCAGGGATCGTTGACCCGGCGGCAGGACCATCGGCTCTCCGTCTGTGGAGCATAGCGGTGGGGTTTCGTCGTGAGTAGTGGTGAGGTGAGTCCCATACGTGAGGTGGTTGTTGAGAGGACAATGCTCCTCCGACAGGTACTGGTCGTATGCTCGATCTTCTTGTACTTGAGTCTGGTCTTGATGGGACGGAGGTCGGGTCGGAACATAGCCTTGCGGAGACGAGCTGCGTGTGCTGACTGCTGTAGGTGTTGGTGAAGGAAGAAGGGATGGAACGGGGGTGATTGGATGACTGGGGCTTGGTTGAAGGGGCTTGGGAATCGACAGGGGTGACGATGGCGCGTTCTGGATGATGACAGTAGGCTGGACTGAGATGGGGAGTAGGTCGTCGAGGACATAGTGTACTTGGACTGGAGATTGGGACATGAGTAGATGGGAGTGTATGAGTGGGAGATGGGGACGTCTCTTGGGAATGTCCTGTGCTTATATGCACTTCTCTAGCGGGGTTTGAATGTTTGAATTCCCGAATGGCTTCATCAGCGAATACGTCATCCTTCGAGACCCATTGGTTGTCGGAGTCGGGGTATCCACGCCACTTGACCAAATACTGCAGTTTCTTTGTTCTGCCGAAGCGCCGTGAGTCTAGAATCTTCTCGACTTCATATTCTTCTTTGCCATCAATCAAGTCTGGCGGCGGGTGCTGATAGTTGGGTCCGTGTGTGGGAGTTTCGCGATAAGGAGTCAGAAGGTCCGTGTGGAATACTGGGTGGATACTCCACTGCGTGGGAAGTTCTAGGCGGTAATTGACTGTGGACATCACCTGAGTAACCTTAAACGGGCCATGTCTTCTGGGCGCGAGCTTTGTGGTTGGTTGGTTGGTACGTAGGTGGCGTCCTTCGAGCCATACAAGGTCCCCTATTTGGTATTTTGGCGTATCTTTGTGTTTGATCCACCCCTGCTGCGCTTTGATCATCAGTTCCTGGGCGCGCGTTCTAGCCTCTTGGAATTGTTTGATGCGGAGCGCCACCTGTGGTATAGGGGAAGGGCGATCGGTCCAATCAGCGTGGGGGTTATAGCCCATAAGGATGTTAAAGGGGGACTCCCTAGTGGATTCGTTGGGCCAGTTGTTGTGTGTGAACTCTGCCATGGGTAGGTAGCGTGTCCAATCGTCCTGTCTCTCGTTGACCCAAAACCGTAGGTATTGTTCTAGCCATTGGTTGGTACGTTCTGACTGTCCGTCCTGTCCGTGGGTGATAGGCCGTGGATATGTTCTGCTCGATGCCTAGGATTTTGCATAATTTGCGTGTGAACTTTGATGCGAATCTGGGGTCTCGATCGCTGATAATACACGCTGGTAATCCAAATCGGGTGAAGACGTGTTTCACGTATAGGGCTGCAGTTCCTTCTGCGCTTATCTCTTCTAGGCATGGGATGAATATTGCCGCTTTGGAGCAGTCGTGGTCCGTTACTGTCAGTATGGAGTCGCAGCCGTCTGCTTGTGGTAGCTTGGTGATGAAGTCCAGGGCTATGGTCTCAAATGGCATCGCTTCCTTTCTGGGAAAGATGGGTTGTAGTGGTGTGCGTGTGGGTCGGTTGTTGACTTTGATTCGTTGACAGTCGGCGCAACCTTTGACATAGTCTTGTGTTTCCTGTCGAAGTCCTGGCCACCAGTAATATCGTTCTACCATTTTGATTGTCTGGTTGATTCCGGGATGACCGTGGACTGGTGGGTCGTGGTGTGCTTGTATGATGCGCTGTCGTTCGTGTGCGTCCCCTGTGACTACGCGTCGTCCGTCTTTGTACCATGTGCTTTCGATTTTCTTTAACTTGTGGGGGTCTACCCATCGCTTTACCATAGCTTCATCTTGGGTGTATACCGGGTTAGTGGGTTCCATTTCCGTGACGTTGATAGTGTGTTGCGTGCGTGTTGGGTCGTCCGTTGTGTTGATTTCGGTGGCTCTAACGAACACGTGATCTGGGAGTACCGTGACTTGCTCGTTGTCGTGTTCTCCTTGGTCGTAGTCTGGTCATCTTGATAGTGCATCTGCGCGTCCGTTGGCTGTCCCTTTGATGTGGTGAATCTCTATGTCGTATTCTGCCAATTCTAGTACTTCCCTGGCTACGCGGCGACTAATCTTCTGGGGGTGTCTCCAGTATTGTAGGTTCATGTGGTCGGAGAAGACTTTGATTTTGTGTGGTGATCCAGCAAGGTATTGTCTCCAGTTTCACAGCACTTTTACGATGGCTAGGAGTTCCAAGTCATAGATGTCGTAGTTCCTTTCTGCTGCATTGAGGGTGTTTGAGTAGAATGCGATTGGGTGTCGTTTGTTGTCCGTTCCCTTTTGGAGGAGTACTGCTCCTACCGCGTACCCAGATGCGTCGACTTCCAGCTCGAACTGCTTGTCTAATTCCGGGTGTTTGAGTACGGGTTCCTCGGTTACCAGTGCTTTGAGCTTGTCAAATGCTTGCTGTTGTTCCATTCCCCATTGCCAGTCGGTGTCCTTGCGCATGAGTTTGTTGAGTGGTCGTGCATGTGTGGCAAAATTTCGAATGAAGGCACGGTAAAAGTTGCAGAAGCCTAAGAAGGATTGCACCTGTTTGACGGTTTTTGGTACAGGCCAATCTGTTATGCCGGAAATTTTGACGGGGTCCATGCGAATCACCCCCTTTTCAATGATTACCCCCAGGTAATCGAGGGAGGAGGAGTGAAAGGTGCATTTCTCGAGTTTGAGGTAGAGGTCGTGTTGTTCTAGTAAGTCCAGTATGTCGTGTACCGCTTCCGTGTGTGCTTGTTCCGTGGTTGATGTTGCGATGCCAATGTCGTCCATGTAGACTCGGATGATGGTCCCCTTTTTCTCATGATAGTCGATAAGGGGTTGGCAGATGGCGTTCATCATTTCCTGGAAGGTGGAAGGGGAATTGGTCATGCCAAAATACATTACCACCGGTTTGTAGAAGCCATATTTGGTTTTGAACGCTGCTTTGTACTGGTCACTGTCTTTAACCAAAATATTGTTGTACCCTTGTCGAACGTCAAACTTGGAGAATATCCATCCCGAACTAAGGCTTGCGATAAGTTCTGGTATGAGGGGGAGTGGGTATTGATTGTGTATGGTCCATTTATTGAGTATTCTGTAGTCCTGCACCGGGCGTAGTTTTCCGTCCTTCTTTTTTACAAAGAAGAATGGGGATGCGTACAGGGATTTAGAGGGGCGTATGTAACCCTTTGCCAGCTGTTCGTCCAGGAATTCTCGTAGGGCTTTGTCTTCTGCTTGGTTTACGGGGTATACCTTGCAGTCGAATGAGTCGGGTGCTTCCAGTTTGAGTTCGATGGCGTGGTCCCAGGGTCTAGACGGTGGGAGGCGTTGGGATTCCTCTTCACTGAATACTTTGGCGTGCCTCTTGTATTCCTCGGGTATCTCCTTCTTTTCCGTGTATTGTTTTGCTGCTATGGCCATGTCTGTTGCCGTTGTTCGTAGGTGTACTGGTAGGGATTGCTCTTCTAGTTCGCGGAAGGCTTGTTGTTTGTTTTCTTTCTTGATCTCCACTATGAGTCGTCGGAGTTCTGTGAGTCCAAACGGTTTGAGTGGGTTGGTGGTACGGATGACGATAGGGTATTGTTTGGTGTCGAGGGTGGCTGTTGCCCATTGAATTCTGGGTTGGAAGGTTGCGAGCCAGGGGTAGCCTAGTATGAGGTCTTCCCCTCCTACATTTGTGACTAGGAAATGGATATCTTTAAGTTTTCCGTCAGTTTGTACATTGAGGTCTACACAGTGGGTGATTTTTCCTCCTTTGTTGTGTGTTCCGTCTATATTCCAGATGTTGCGGGGACGCTCTAGTATTTTGGTTCCTAGGTGCATCCGTTTGACGAAGTCCGGGTGTATGAAGTTGTCGGTGGCTCCGGAGTCCACCAGTGCTTTTCTTTCGGCCATGAAGTTACTCGTGCGGATCGAAACTGGGACATGCATAGATCGATAGCGCGTTATGAACGACGAGTTACAATTGACTGCCCTCACCCAGGCCGTTGGGTTCAGGCGCTTGGAAAATCCTGGCTCCCTGCCATATTCCTAGCGAACATTTCTCTTCCTTCCTCTGGAAGTTCTGCAATCCTCCCCATAATATCCTCCACTTGTTGTGCAGAGGTGGTGCCGCGGTTGGCTTGTACCGGTTCGTCAAGGTTGATGAGGGGTTCCCCTATGACACTTTGTGGAGCGGTGGGTACTTCCTCGATGTATGCGCTTCTACCTTGGGGTGGTCCTTGACGCGCTTGACGCGGTTGCTGGCATTCTCGTGAGAAGTGACCTTTCTTTCTGCAGTTATAACATGTTACGTCCCTTGTGTTAAAGACGCCTCGTCCTCCCCTTCCTCTGGCGAAGAATCCTCCGCGAGGGGGGAAGGGAGGTCTTCCCTGCGTGTAGTTCCTCCATTCCTGAGGGTTGTTTGGGTTTGCCTCTTCAGATCCTGCGACTCTAGCGCGGATTCTTCCTGGTGTGGTTTCCATAGCGTCGGGGTGGTTGCGGTATTGCTGCCACCCTTGGTTCTGTCTTTGAGGTGGTTGGAACCTTGCGGGTTGTTGTTGTTGTTGTTGTTTGGGGCGTTGTGTTAGTTGCCTCCCGAATCCATCCACTCGTGCCTTCATGTGGAGGTATCATTTCTGCTGCTCGATTAGAGCATTCTTCCACTGGTGGTACGTTACTGGACTGTGGAATTGGTATGCATTGCGGTATAGGTCGAGGGGTACGCCTCTGGTGAATTTGTTGAGTACCAGGGGGTCGTCCAGGTGGTAGTCAGCCTGTCGAACGAGTTTTTCGAATGCGGTTACGTAGCTGTCAATGTCCCCCCCCGTCATTTTGAATCCTTTATCCAGCTCCAGTCTGGCGCGTTCTTGTTCCATGTTGTCTCGGAACTGTCGCTTGAAAGCGAGTTCTACTGCGCTCCATACCCAAGGGTCGCTTCTGTCTGGCCTGGTTTCGATCCATTTCTGGGTCTCTGAGGTCCATTTGTCGACCAGGGGTCCTTGGATGTAGGTGAGGAACATCATTGCCTTGATGTACGGGCTTTGGAGACTTCGGTTGGCTATATTTACTTGTGCAAACCGATTCCATTGGGATAAGAATGCTTGTGCCTTGTCTCGGTCTCCCGCAAAGATGGGTGGTTCCTTGCCGATAAATTTGTCGGTGAGATGAGGGATGTCTGCGAATCCTGGGTGTGGGAGACCGTGTGCGTCGTCCCCTCCTCCGTCGTCTCCATTGCCTCCTCCTCCGGGGTTACCGTCTGCCGGATCTCCTCCCGGTGGGTTTCCTTCTGGCTGTCGTGGCTGGTCTTGTGGGGTGAACAGGGCTGTCCTGATCTGGGTAGGTGCTTGGGTGGTGGTTGTGGAGGTCATAACTGGGATAGACTTAGCGATATTTTCTAGTGCTAGTTCCTCTGCTTCGTCCTGGTGAATGTAAATGTCTTTGGGGTTGCTTGCGAGTGATGGGGACGGGGCTGGTGTCTTTGGTGTAGGGGATCGTGCTGGTTCTTCGTATTGTCCGTCGATAAGGCCCCACTGGTCTCTGGTGACTACGTTGCTGGCTAGGATGTCAAGGCGGAGTCCTCCTCCTGCGGGTCGGAGTACCTTGTATTTGTTGTGGAGGTCGTCCCAACGGATTTCCGTCCAACAGGTGTTTTCAAAGTTGAATTCTATGGGGATGATGTGTCGGTTGCCTGATCAGTCGAAATAATCGGTGACGTAGCCTGGTATCTCCGCGTCATCTTTCCAAAATGTGGCTTCTAGATATCTCTTTGGTACGTTGCGTTCTCCTCGTCTGTCGATGTGATATGGTCTGAATGGGACCCAGTAGTCCTTGGTTGTCTTGGTAGGATTGGCCACGATTGGGATCTTGGTCTTAATGTAGCGTTTACCACGAACGCTTGCCTGACTTAGGCTTCGGAGTGAGTGGCGATCCTCTTGATGGTGTAGTTGCGGTTAACTCGAGCTTGCGGGAAGTCGATCGGGTGTACTTGTAAGGCTCCGTTGCGGTCTTCGTATCCGTGTAGATCGTCTCCCAGGGGTAGCGACGAGGGAGGGGTAGCGACTATGCGAAGGTCGTCCCAAGTATCGTGATCAATGATGTACAGGAAGGTGTAAGGAGAAGCGACTCGGGGGTTGAGATACAGGTAGACGCGATGACAGATACTGCCGACGGGATAGTTGTCCACTGTTCGTGGAGGTGCTAAGTCATGAGGGATCCCTTTGGTCTAGAGGGATATGTCAGACGACTCACTTCAAGGGGAGGACCCTATAGAGTGAAGAACTGGTAGTGGTATTGGAAGAAGACCAAGATGCCGTTCTTGGTCTTTGCAATGTACTACTTATACAGATACTCGCAGGCTTTCAAGCGCCGCTCCAAGAAGTACTAGCCAATAGCGTAAGTAGAGCAAACCCTAGTACAGCTATCCTAGTATGAGTCACATCGAGTCATGATCCGATCCATTATCGTACACAATCACATGCGCCAGAGCTTACCCGGCTGACTGATCCAACAAGTCCATGACGATATACTGCTGACGCGGTGTCATACCCGTGACGTCAGTGTCCACTTCCGGGTCGAACGTAACATATGAGGTCATAGAGAGAAGCCCAGCGTGTACGAGCCCACTTGATGAGCTGGAGTTCTGGAAGGCCATCGTCTTTACAGAGCTTGACGAAGTACGCGCGAGCCTGTGGTGAAGAACGGACTTGGTTGATGAATGCCAAAACCTTGCCAATGAGGTCAGCGGGGTCAAACTCCTCAGCTTTGATGAGATCATCCGCCTCATCAATAGCTGCAGTGAGCTCCTCATCTATGTCATCTGTGTCATTGTCAGCTGCGGAGAGTGTTGCTTTGGTAGCTGCCATTGATATTGGACCAAGTTTGGTGATAAAGGCACGTGACGCGCAATTGATAGCGTGCTCCATGCAACGCCCACATCGCTCCTTGGCGTTCCACTGCTGGCCAGTGGGATCAACCTGCATTCCTACAACACGCATGGCCTTGTTGCAAACTGTTGAACCATCTGCTGTACCCCAACCGAGTTTGGCGGGATCAACTAAACGATACTTGTTGAGAATCTCGACGATGAGAGCACCGGTGTTGGCACCAGAGTGGTTGCCAACGATTTCGCGGAATGCGAGGACTGTGTCGTTGAGTTTCCAATCGTCATCGATCCAATGTGCTGTGAGTGTGAGGTAGGGATCGGAGGCACGTGAGGTGCTGGCATCAAACGTGAATGAGACCGCACTATCGAGGGCCTTGAACTTCTCGGCAAGAAGGCCCTTGACATGAAGGGATTTGGTGTAGATTTCATCAGTCACAGTAGTACAACTGGGGATATTGCGTGGGACCATGGTGGGGCGTAGGTACCTCAGAAGTGCCTTGAAGGATTCCTTCTTGATGATGGAGAGTGACTGCTTCGAATGTAAACAGCAATATAACGACGGTTAAAAGAAACCACGTACCTGATCGTCAAGAACAATCCACTCGCAAACATGGGAGAGTAGTCCTTCTCGACTCCAAGTCAGGTATCGGAGGAGGGGTGTGTAAAAATAAGCTAATCTCACTCTGCACGTTACTACCGGAGTCACCCCGTTTGATAGTAGGGCTCTTCAAGACAGCCGGAACGTTGTACTTCTCACACATCTGATGGTAGTGCTGATAGTGGGCCCCTCCCTCTCGGCTGATGTGCGCGTGGAGAGTTGATGTTGCACATGACTTCCGGTAGAACCCAACACTGTGAGCCAGATTCTTGTTCTTCCTATACACAACAGTAAGATACATGTGTAAAGACCGAAAAAGTAAAGTACGTACTTGCAGACAGCACACCACCAACCCTTCAGCCATACTCCGCCCTTAAAGCACTTCCCCTTTTTGTAAATGAGGTTAAGATCCGCGCAATGTTTATCTACGGCCCGAACGCGGTGACCCTGTTTTCGGTTCTGTAGTAAAGTGTTAGTGTAATTAGTCTGCGGAATAAAACAAACGTACTGATTTGTCCATACTGGACATCCCCTTGAGGTCTTCAAATTCCGAGCTCAAGTCTTCATCTTTGTTTTCGGAGTCTCCAGGATCCGGCTCTGAAGCTTCAGAAGCCTTCTTGGTTCTCTTCGAGTCTGAGTGGATGGCATCCTCAATATCTAAGTGAGAACACCTCTTAGCAACTGAGCGAGCCTTGGGTTTCTTGGAAGGTTTGGCCATAGGGTCAATCATCAGCTTAGGCTGACCACGGAGTACCTGAACACGTGCAGAAGGAGCCCCAGTTGATGGCGAAGGCGAAGATGGGGTGGGAGTGATTGACGGCTCAGTTGCATCAATCGGATGATCGTCATCGGCATCATGGTACCACAGATGGTCACTAGCGGAAGCAGACATACAGTGTGAAGGCAGGCTCAGGAAAAAGAAATGCGAGTGTTGGAAAGTTCAAGTGGAGTTTGAAAAAAAATTCAGCAACCGACCTAGTGGAGTTTCGGTTCAAACTGAGTTTGAAACGGTTTGGGACAATTGCCTAATCAAGGAACCGGAGACCAAACCACTTGGTTCCCATGGGAATTTCCCAAACCTGAACCATTTAAATCAGTTTGGGTTGGTCTGAGACCAAACTTCCCCAACACTACTGCCGCCGCTTCATCATCGGCTTCGTCGCGGTTGTGGTCGCGGTCATAGTCGACGTGGTCACGGTTGTGGTAGTCGACGTGGTTGTGCGTGGTCATAGTCGACATGGTCGTGGTCGTGGCCGTGCCATCATTGCACAGCCGTCGGCGTTGTCTTTGCGCAGTCGACTCGCACCGTGGACCGTGGACATGTCATCGTCATGCCATTGTGCCATTGTTGTACCGTTGTCGTGCCATCTTCACGCCATCGGTCATCGTCATCGCGTGGGGCTCGCACTGGCTCGCATGGGAGTGGTGTTGGTGGTTTGCGGTCCAAGTCCACATGTGGGAGTGGCATCGGTGGTGGGTGTCGGTGGGGTTGGTGGTGGTCACGGTGGTGGCAGAGGCACACTTGACTTAGAAAAAAAAAGGCTGGCGGAAGCTGAATCTGCAGCGTGGGAAAGTGTGCCTTGACATGTTGACACTGGGCACCCTTCACCTCAGTGGCCAACCACCCTTCAATGCTTCTTCATGCTCAACAACTGGTGCGTTTGTTCTGTTTCTTGTTTTTTTTTGTTTTTTTGTTTTCCTTCTAACTGTTCTTCTAATGGTCCTCTTCCAGGTATCGCCTTTGCACACGGGCCACCCCCTCTACTCCAGGGACAACACCATCGTGGGCACGCGATCCACCACACCACCACACCCTGTCCCTTGGCCCCCACACCCCCCGCCGCGATGTTGGGCTTCAGCCCACTATATTAAGATACTTTTTTTTTTTGTTTTTTTTTTGTTCTGTATCGTTTAATCACTTGTATTACAGACCTAACTCCATGTTGCCGCCTCCGCCTCCGCCTCCACCTTACAGCACACAAGCCTGTGACGGCCGCCTCCAACAATCACCACGCACAAGTCCGCCACCACCACCACCCCTTACAGCGTGCAAGAGCTGCCGCAACGCCACCCCCACACGGCGCGCAACTCCCACACAGCGTGCAACCCCCACACAGCGCGTGACCCCCACACGGCGCGTGACCCCCACACGGCGCGCGACCCCCACACAGCGCACGACCCCCACACAGTGCGCAACCCCCACACAGCGTGCAACCCCCACCGCTACGACACCAATGACGACGGTGACGCGGCGGTGGGAACAGCACGGAGGCAGGAACAACGGTGATGGTCACGTGGCGGCGGCAGGAATGGCAGCGGCGGTGTGTCGGGAGTGGTGGCAGCATGGCAGGAATGACGGCGGCAGCGGCGGGACTCCTGTACTTCCTTTGTGTATTAGTGTGTTGTAGTCTACTAGTATGCAATGAATAGGTTTTTCTGAGCATTTCTCACTGATTTGTGTGATGCTTATTGAACTTAAGTCTTGGCTTACTCATGGAAATCTGGTTTGTGCTTTGGCCCCCTAAGTCCAGAATAAGCCATAAAGCCTTGGCTAAGTCATTTTAATGAATCGACTGAGCTTAGACTAAGCACAACTGTGCTTAGTGACCCCCAGGCTTAGCAGGGCTTGTAATCTTTTCAAGCACAAATAAGCACACTTAAGTGCTATTAAGAAAAACGGAGATTTTCCTGATGCAATCAATAGTACTGGCGACAGCGGGGAGCCTTGTGGTGTTCCCACTGGTTGATCCCATTCTGAGGCGAGAGCACCATTGAAGTGAAGACGCACCTTCCTGTCTTTCAGGAATTCAGAGGTCCATCATGTCGTCTCCCCACTGAATCCCATTGCTTCAAGGATGGCAACTAGTTGGTTATGGTTGACGTGGTCGAAGAACCCTTGTACATCGAACAGGAGGATGCCGCATTTGAGGCCCACACTATGTGCCATTTGGATGTCGTGCAGCAGCGTGAGGCCCGCATTGAGGCAGGACGAGTGAGAGCGCCTGCCAAATTGTGTGGTGGGGATCAACTTGTGCTTGACAATGTCGTGTTGGATGCGCTTTGTGACTACCTTTTCCAACAACTTGGACATGGTCTCAAGGAGGGAGATGGGCCGGTGGGCTTTAGCGAGAGTGTAGTCAGGTCGGTTGGGCTTGGGGATTACTGTGACGGCTGCCGTTTTCCATACTGCCGGGTGATGTCCTAGCTGTAAACAGGCTTCGTATATATTCAGAAGGGTGGGGCCGAGGCCATTCCACACCGGTTTAGGGGTTCAGTAGTCCCCTAGCCAGATTACCTTTAGTAGCTCCCACCCGATGCCCGAGAAGCCTGGCACCGAGCGATTGGCCGCTTGCATCAGCAGTGGAACTATTTCCACCGCCTGCAGTGGTTCGTGAGGGTGCTGGTTCTGTGCAGGTGGGTCATCGGGTTGGGTGAGGGGGATGTTGTCATGTTGCTCGGCGAAGAATCGCTGGGCGAAAATGGAGGACATCACCTCATGTTCATAGACCAGTTCTCCCTCTGGGTTTCTAAGGGCTGGGACGCGAGTTTGCGACTGGCCATGTCGCCATGCTGTGACTTCCCATACGTTGGCGGTGGTGACAAAGCGGTCGGCCCATTCCCATTGGCGCGTTTGACCGTGTTTTTGAGGTAGCGGGAGCAGGCCTGTCGTTTGTAGTCACCTGTGGCCTCCTGGACCCGGTTGGTAGCTTCAGTGCATTCCGGTGTCCACCACCATGCTGAGTGAGCACACTGTCAGCCTTTCTTCAGCATGGTCTTGTTGCATGCCGTGTTGACTGCCGCGTAGATGAGGTTGAGGATGGTGTTGATCTCAGCAGTGGACTGTGGTGGGGCATGAAGGACTGGCGAGAGTTGTTCTATGATCCGGAACCAGACTAGCCAATCTTCGCAGCTTGTAACGCCACCACAGGGGCGTTAAGTACGATGTGTACTTCGTAAGTCAACGGGATCGGAAAGGCGCGAGTCGGTTAAGACTCAGTTCGATGATGAACAAGTACTACTAGGCCTCCCAGGGGCACTAGAGTATTAGCGGGAGATGGGGCTCAAGCGTAGAGGCGAGCGAAGACGTGGACTCAAGTGCAAGGACGAGTCAAACAGGGTTCGTGAGGCAAAGACGATGTGGTATTACACAAGAAGTCAAGTCTACCGTACAAGCTAGGTAGGGCGTGACTTATATACTGATACAGGGTGTTTGTAGACTACAAACACATGGCGCGATCCTAGGGTGCGGGCCCTAGCGAGCTAATCGAGTAGTATGAAAGGAGAGTCTGTAAATGGAACAAGCGAATCTCGCGGGGGCATGCGGAAGTCAAATGGCGTCTGCGGACTTTAAGAGTCGTAAGATCGGTATCGTAATGGTCAGGCGGTGGGTGCGGGATGGTAGTCGAAGGTAGAAAGGAAGCGGGTCATGGGTAAAAGTACATGCGAACACGAGGCAACATAGCAGAGGAAAAGATAAGCGATAGGTCGAGTTCGTAACATTACCCCCCTGTCAGACTTGAAGTCGCCACGACTTCAACTAGTCACTAGTGTAGTAACAGTCCTCTTCCGGCACAATGTTGGTAGGTGTGGGGGATGGGGTACGGGGGCAGGTATGACGACGCAGGAATAAGAAACGTCCGCGCTCACCACAGTCCCTACACTGCTCGTACATCGGACACTTAATCTCCTCGTGCCTTGCGTCGTGTCGCAGACACTTGCCACACCATCTGGGGCGACTGTCTGGATCGACATATGCAGGGGACATGGGGGAGAGCCTGCAAATTAGGCAAGTGTTGGACCGATGAACTCGACTGCCGCACCACTTGCACGGTTCGCGCTCTCGTTGGTCTGGGCACCACGCCACCAAGTGCTCGGTAAACTTACACTGAAAACACTTGCGTTGCCACTGGCGGCCTTCTCCCTGAAGGCGCGGCATCTCGCAAGGTCCTCCCACACGCGGGAGGAGGGGGGTCTGCTCGGGTGTTTCCCTAGGGCGCAACGGCTTCACATGACGCTCTGCGTATTTGTTGGATATGAGGGGGATGGCCCGAGCATACTGCAGTCGCTTGCGCACACCAGCGAGGTCCATGTCCAGCCCAAACTCGTCTTTGGTCAGCTCGGACTGGAGGTGTCGAAGATCCGATGCTCGCGTCTGTATTGCGTCCCTGTGCATCAGACATTCGCGGAGACGGGATACCTCAGCATAGAGACGGGGGTTTCGTAGCTCTGCAAGCACCTCATCGAGCATGATAGTGCAGGGGTCGTGGGGATGGAACATGTCTAGCTGGTTGTTGGTGATGTGCTGGGGAAGTTGGTCGCCATATACCGAGTTAAGAAAGACCTGCGAGATGTAGCAGGGGTGGCCTTTCCCCAGGGTTCCGACAACCTCCTGATAATTCTTTCGGTAGTAGATGAAATGGGCAGTTTGTAGTGGGTGATCGACCCCGCCGATTAGGAGTGGGAAGAATGTGGGAGAGGTGGGGTCGTTGAGGAAGAAAGGAAGGCCAGGGTCGACTGCGTCTTCCTCCTCATCCTCATCATCGAGGAGGATCAAGGCGGGATCTGGTTCGGCGAGGCATAGTTGGGGAACAGGCGTAGGGATGTGGTCAATCCCAGCGGGGAATGTCGGGGTAGGGACATGGGCTGCGTCGACTATCGACGATTCAAGGGGGGGTGGAGGCGTAAGGGAGTATGGGGCTGGTGCATCGTGTACGGTGACAGGTGTGTCAATAGGCGGAGGCGAGGCTGGTGAGGGTTGGGTAGTCAGGGTAGTGGGTGGTCCTTCGAGCTTCAAGAGGGCTGCCGTAGCTAGGGCAAGGACAGGGGATGGGGGAGCGCTGAGAACTACTGAGTACGGCGTACAACCATCTACTTCGGACGGGACACCAAGACCCTGCGAGGGTACGGTCAGATTTTCGAGAATAATCTCAACTGGGCGACGAGTGGGGATAGTGGAGACGACAGGAGTGGAGGCCATGTGGGGAATGGGAATGGGGATGAGGGATGGTAGGCGTCGATGGATAGTCATTTATATCTTTCGTCCAGCCCCTTCGGCGGTAGGATTTAGGTGATAGAAGTCAGTGATAAGTTCCAAGGCGTGCCGTACATTTTCGAGTGGTTCCCACGAGCTGTCACTTATGGGAAATCCTTTCCACTGAACTAGGAACTGAAGTTTGCGCCCTCATCCATGCAGCCGTGACTGCAGGATGCGCTCTACTTCGAATTCTTCCTCTCCGTCGATAAGGTCAGGCGGGGGTCGTGTGAAGTTTGTGCCATGCAACTCCATTTCCTTATATGGGGTGAGGAGGTTGGCATGGAATACGGGATGAATCTTCCATGTGACGGGGAGTTCCAATTCGTAAGAGACGTCTGATAAGACCTTCTTAATGCGGAAAGGTCCGTGGCGCTTTGGGCCTAGTTTGGTGGTTGGGTAGAAGGTTCGCAGATTCGTACCTTCTAGCCAGACCTGGGCTCCTTCTTGATATGGAACAAAGCGTGTCTTCCCTCGCTTCATCATCAATTCTTGTGCATGCTTGATGCAATCCTGCACGTGTTGTCGTCTGATGACCATTTCTTCTAGGCGTTGTTCGACGGATGGGGATGTCATAGGCTTTGGTGTCCACATGGTACGTGGTTCCCAGCCCATGATGAGTGAGAAGGGTGACTCCTTTGTTGTTGCGTTTGGCCAGGCGTTGTGTGCGAACTGCGCGACTGGTAGTGCCTCGGCCCAGTTGTCCTGCTGTACGTTACTCCAGTGTCGTAAGTACTGCTCCAGCCATTGATTCGTACATTCTGACTGCCCGTCTGTCTGAGGATGGTAGGCAGAGGAGATGTTTTGGCGGATACCAAGGACTTTGCAGAGATTCTTCATGAACGCGGAAGTAAACCGGGGGTCTCGGTCTGTGATGATCTTTCGGGGAATACCGTAGTGCGGGTATACATGGCGCAGATAGAGTCGCGCCACTCCTTCTGCGGTTATTGACTCGTGACAGGGGATGAAAATGGCTGCTTTTGAGCAGTCGTGGTCTGTGATCGTCAAGATGGAGTCATACCCGTCAGACACTGGGAGTTTCGTGATGAAGTCCATGGCTACGACTTCGAATGGTTCGGCGTCTGGGTCTGTGGTGATGGGGAAGAGGTGTGGCTTTTGTCGGTGTGTGTTGATTTTGTTGGCTTGGCACGTTGCACAGCCCTTGACATAGTCTTCCACGTCCTTGCGCATGTTGGGCCACCAGTAGTCGCGACGAAGAAGTTCGAAGGTGTTTGCGATTCTGGGGTGTCCCATAGCGGGAGTATCATGGAAAAAGGTGATTACCCCCCATTTAAGATCGTTGTCGCCCACGACAACCAAGGCATCGCCTTTCCACCACAGTCCCCCCACCTTTTTCAGGTTATGGGGCTCAACCCAACGCAGTACGTCCTTCTCATCGAGGTTTTGCGAGATTTGGGTCCAGATGTCCATGTCGTGCATTGACATCTCCATAGCGCGGATAAATTGTTTGGCGGGGAGGACGATTACATTGTTGTTGTCCTCTTCGTCGACTACGTAATCTGCTCGCCTGGACAGGGCGTCTGCACGACCGTTCTTTACTCCGGAGACGTGCTTCAATACGAAGTTGTACTCTGATAGTTCTAAGAACTCGTGCGCCACTCGGCAACTGATTTTTCGTGGTTCCTTCCAGTACTGAAGGTTGGCGTGGTCAGTGTGGATGATAATCTTGTGTGGGGAGCCGACCAGGTACGTCTGCCAAGCCCTCAGCGCTTTTACGACTGCCAGTAGTTCTCGGTCATAGATATCGTAGTTGCGCTCTGCCGAGCTGAGTGACTCGGAATGGAATGCGACGGGGTGTAGTTTCTGATCTGGGCCTAGTTGGTTCAGTACGGCCCCAATAGCCACGTTCGAGGCATCTACTTCTAACTCGAACAGTTTCAAAAGGTCGGGGAACAATAATGTGGGTTCGCGCCCAATACACTGCTTGATGTTTGTAAACGCGTCTTGCTCATCTTGCCCCCAGCGCCATGGCGTGTCTTTTCGTGTGAGGTTGTGGAGTGGTCACGCAAGTGAGGAGAATCCTCGGATGAATCGGCAGTAGAAGTTGCAAAACCCGAGGAATGCGCGTACTTCTCGAAGGGTTTTTGGGGCCTGCCACTCTTGGATGCCCCGTACTTTAACGGGGTCCATGCGCAGGTTCCCGTGGCCTATAATCAGTCCTAAGTACTCCACTTCGAGGACCTCGAATTCGCACTTTTCTGGTTTGATGTACAGATCGTGCCCCTCACACAGGCGGAGAACCTCGTGGAGCACGGCACGGTGGTGGGGGTAGTTGATAGCGGTTGCAATTAGAATATCATCCATATAGACGATCACTTCGTTGGTGAGGACGAGGGGTCGAAAGATGGTGTCCATCATTTCTTGGAACGTCGAGGGGGAATTCGTGAGGCCAAAGTACATAACTAAGGGTTCGTAGAGTCCCTGGTTAGTCTTAAACACGGCCTTCCATTCGTCTCCCTTGTTGATCCGTACGTTGTTGTATCCCCACTTGATGTCGAGCTTCGAATACAGGCGTGCTCCGCGTATTCGATCTACCAGCTTGGGGATGAGGGGGAGGGGGTAATGGTTGCGAACGGTGATCTCATTCAACCGTCGATAATCCTGTATGGGGCGCAGTCTGCCGTCCTTTTTCTTGATAAAGAAGAACGGTGATGCATAGGGTGACTTCGACGGACGTATGTACCCCTTTGCCAGCTGTTCCGTGAGGAACGTTGTGAGCGCCTCTTGTTCGTTCTGCGCAAGGGGATAGACTTTACAATCGAGCGCAGCAGGGGCATTAGGTAGCAGGTCGATGGCATGATCCCAGATACGTGACGGAGGGAAGCGATGGGATGCTTCCTCGTCGAATATCTTGCGATGGTGATGATACTCCGTCAGGACCATTTCTTCGAATGTCCGTTGTTCTTTCTTTGCCGCTTCTCATTGTGCTAGCTCTGACACAGTCGTCGTTTTTCGCAAAAATGCCATCTGGGGCTCACACTCGTCGTCCATGAGTTGCTCCCACGCTTCCTCGTCAAGTTCATACGTCTCCAATGCCCGAATGGATTAGTGTTGGGGAAGTTCGGTTCAGTTCGGTTTGGGCTGGTTTGGGCCAAACTGGAAACCGAACCATTCGGTTTCCCCCCAATTTCCTGAAACCTAAACCTAAACCAACCCAGATCGTTTATATCGGTTCGGTCCGGTTTAAACTCGGTTCCAAACGGTTTAGGGCCATGTGGGTTCGGTTTGGTCTAGACCGGGTTTAGACTCGGTCTCAGACCGTTTACACACAAAAAATGCACAACGAATCACAGGATATATTCAGAAGCTATACATACAGATACAGCAATGATATAAAGTAAAGTAGTTGGTATATCTAGAGAGCTAAAGTACAAGAAAGCGGGTGTCCGAGATTGTGCAACACACTTTGAAAGTCTTTGCGTTCACCACGCATCTGGCAATTCAACCAACAATCACTCATAAATCGAAATTCGAGAACTCAGATGCAACTTTCCATTCGTTTGGTAACCATGTACGGACACGATGAAATAGACAATTTGCGTTACATTTAAAAGTACTAGCCACGCTACTCCTTCGGCACCATGTTCCCAATTTCAACTACCTTGGAAGGACTCTCCAGCTCCTTAACGAGTGCGGCGGCCTCAAGGTGAGCAGAGATAACGCCAGCCTTATACCCACCCTTAAGTAGCTGTATAGCCTCGAACATCGTCGTCGAGAGCCGGTTTCAGAAATCAGTACCGATATGTCACGCGCTGGAGAATTGGCGCTCTGAGGACGTCGAGGACCCACAGATGGCAAGATAATCTCGAGCCATCTTTACAAGGGTGGGATACACAACGGCGTGGTCCCTCCACCACTGTATGACATCGGTATCGGTCAGGCTACGAAACGGCTCGAGTGGCGCTTGCAGATATGTGTTGAGTTCGCGGTAAGGATCTGATTCGTCGTCATCCTGGGCGTGGCGGCTTGCAATCGCCGACTCCATCCACGTGGAACCATACATCATGTTGGGGCGTTCAGCGGGTTGAGGTGGGGTAGGCTTGTCGGTGGTGTGGGTGGCGCCCGCAACAGTAGTGTGGTATCGGTCGAACTATAGTAATAAGTACGTGGGGTGGTATGTACACAAAAAGACGCACTGTTTTTTTGAGATTCTTTGATCCAATGTCAAGGTATTCTTGTTCCCAATGCTTCTGGAAATACGCTAGCTTGATGCGAGGGTCGAGAACTAAGCAGATGAAGTACATGTTGCTGTCGTCGAGAGTCCAGTACCATTTGCGTAGGTTGTCGAGGCCAGCGTAGAGTGCAGTGGCAATAGATGCATAAGCCGGTTTTGCAGCCATCACTTCCCACTTCTGTTGCATGAACTCGATGACGGGAAAGGCGCGGTACACGGTAGGCCGGGCTGTGTGCGAAAATGTCTGGCAAGCCATCACTGGCTCCATGAGGGCGTTGCGAATGAGCTCCAGCATGTGCCACTCGCCCTTGCTAAGCCTGAACATGATATACATCTTCGGGGGCTTGAGGTTGGGGACCCTGTCGTCTTCGTCAGCAAGAACCATGAACTTGGCACATGCTGAATGGACTTCAAGGAGACGGGTTATGAGGTCATAGAGAGAAGCCCAGCGTGTACGAGCCCACTTGATGAGCTGGAGTTCTGGAAGGCCATCGTCTTTACAGAGCTTGACGAAGTACGCGCGAGCCTGTGGTGAAGAACGGACTTGGTTGATGAATGCCAAAACCTTGCCAATGAGGTCAGCGGGGTCAAACTCCTCAGCTTCGATGAGATCATCCGCCTCATCGATAGCTGCAGTGAGCTCCTCATCTATGTCATCTGTGTCATTGTCGGCCGCGGAGAGTGTTACTTTGGTAGCTGCCATTGATATTGGACCGAGTTTGGTGATAAAGGCACGCGACGCACAATTGATAGCGTGCTCCATGCAACTGCCCACGCCGCTCCTTGGCGTTCCACTGCTGGCCAGTGGGATCAACCTGCATTCCTACAACACGCATGGCCTTGTCGCAAACTGTTGAACCATCCGCTGTACCCCAACCGAGTTTGGCGGGATCAACTAAACGATACTCGTTGAGAATCTCGACGATGAGAGCACCGGTGTTGGCACCAGAGTGGTTGCAAACGATTTCGCGGAACGCAAGGACTGTGTCATTGAGTTTCCAATCATCGTCGATCCAATGTGCCGTGAGTGTGAGGTAGGGATCGGAGGCGCGTGAGGTGCCAGCATCAAACGTGAACGAGACCGCACTATCGAGGGCCTTGAACTTCTCGGCAAGAAGGCCCTTGACACGAAGGGATTTGGTGTAGATTTCATCAGTCACAGTAGTACGACTGGGGATATCGCGTGGGACCATGGTGGGGCGTAGGAACCTCAGAAGTGCCTTGAAGGATTCCTTCTCGATGACGGAGAGTGACTGCTTCGAATGTAAACAGCAATATAACGACGGTTAAAAGAAACCACGTACCTGATCGTCAAGAACAATCCACTCGCAAACATGGGAGAGTAGTCCTTCTCGACTCCAAGTCGGTATCGGAGGAGGGGTGTGTAAAAATGAGCTAATCTTGCTCTGCACGTTACTACCGGAGTCACCCCGTTTGATAGTAGGGCTCTTCAAGACAGCCGGAACGTTGTACTTCTCACACATCTGATGGTAGTGCTGATAGTGGGCCCCTCCCTCTCGGCTGATGTGCACGCGGAGAGTTGATGTTGCACATGACTTCCGGTAGAACCCAACACCGTGAGCCAGATTCTTGTTCTTCCTATACACAACAGTAAGATACGTGTGTAAAAACCGAAAAAGTAAAGTACGTACTTGCAGACAGCACACCACCAACCCTTCAGCCATACTCCGCCCTTAAAGCACTTCCCCTTTTCGTAAACGAGGTTAAGATCCGCACGACGTTTATCTACGGCCCAAACGCGGTGACCCTGTTTTCGGTTCTGTAGTAAAGTGTTAGTGTAATTAGTCTGCGGAATAAAACAAACGTACTGATTTGTCCATACTGGACATCCCCTCAAGGTCTTCAAATTCTGAGCTCAAGTCTTCATCTTCGTTTTCGGAGTCTCCAGGATCTGGCTCTGAAGCTTCAGAAGCCTTCTTGGTTCTCTTCGAGTCCGAGTGGATGGCATCCTCAATATCTAAGTGAGAACGCTTCTTAGCGACTGAGCGAGCCTTGGGTTTCTTGGAAGGTTTGGCCGTAGGGTCAATCATCAGCTTAGGCTGACCACGGAGTACCCGAACACGTGCAGAAGGAGCCCCAGTTGATGGCGAAGGCGAAGATGGGGCGGGAGTGATTGACGGCTCAGTTGCATCAATCGGATGATCGTCATCGGCATCATGGTACCACAGATGGTCACTAGCGGAAGCAGACATACAGTGTGAAGGCAGGCTCAGGAAAAAGAAATGCGAGTGTTGGAAAGTTCAAGTGGAGTTTGAAAAAAAATTCAGCAACCGACCTAGTGGAGTTTCGGTTCAAACTGAGTTTGAAACGGTTTGGGACAATTGCCTAATCAAGGAACCGGAGACCAAACCACTCGGTTCCCGTGGGAATTTCCCAAACCTGAACCATTTAAATCAGTTTGGGTTTGGTTCAAACCCGGTTTGGGTTGGTCTGAGACCAAACTTCCCCAACACTAGAATGGATGCTTCCATGGGTGTGGCTTCGTCTGACAAGTGAAGACTTGAGACTACAACCGGTTGAAACTCCTCATTCAATGTTGCATCTCCCCACTTGATACTCGGCTCGAAGGCCGTAAACCAAGGGTATCCTAGGATAACTTCGTCCCTTCCCAGGTTCGTGACCAGGAAGTGAAGCATCCTCTCCTCTTTTCCTGTCTTTACGGTGAGGTCCGTGTACTGAGTGATGGCGCCATCTTGGTTATGGGTGCCGTCTACATTCCAGATGCGGATAGGGTGAGTGACATCTCTTGTCCCGATCTGGAGTCATTTAAGAAGTGTGGAGCATATGAAATTGTCTGTCGCTCCTGAGTCGATAAGGACTTGTCGTTCGGCCGTTGCGTGTGCAGATTTAAACAAGACTGGAATTCGCATGGATCGATATCTGCTAGTGTACACGTTTAGATTTAAAGCTCTAGCCCAGGCCGCCGGGTTCAAGCGTCGAGAAAATCCTCTCTTCCGAATAACTTTTTGACCATGAGGTCGTGCACCTCCTGCGACTGTGCCTTCATCGCTGCGATCTGTACGTCTGCCTGCTCCTCATTTGAGAGGATGTGATTAGTTGATACGGCGACAGTACTGATGGTGGGAGTTGGTATGTTTGCAGCCGGGGGAGGGGAGAACGCAGCTCGCGAGGGACTGGTGGGTAGCGCCATGGTAGTGCTGGCTGCAGCCACGCGCACGCCTTTTTGTGGGCAGTTACGCGAGATGTGCCCTTGATGTTGCATTAGGCCCGTCCTAACGATGCTCGACTTGAGCGGGGACAGAGCGGCGAGGTATACGGAGAGCAACTTAGCGAATATAAGTACACGACCTCAGAAGGAACGTGACCGCTACTAGCACTGGGGCGAAGTCCACCAGGCGCACGTGCTGCTGAGCGATCTGCCTGATCAAGGCCAGACGCGACAGGAGGCAAAGGACAAGAAGGACGCAGACAAGGAGAGAGGGGAACAGGATCGGATAAGGATTCAAGAAGACCAAGCTAGGGAGCTCGGTCTTCGCACTACCCACTAGATATACAGTTGACGAGGAGCTTTGAAGCTCCTCCTGAATGTAAAGTACCCAGTAGCCGTAATAGCTTGAACCCTACTACGACTGTCCTAGGTATGAGTCAAGTCCGTACCACGCGACATGTGATAACCACAACAAGCTGACTGAGACGACTGTCCCTGACTAATACTAGGGTAGTCAGAACCCCGTGAGACTGCAGTCCATATCGATGAGTCCGATCGTAACAGAGTACTTTGCAGCGGGTTTCACCTCTGGCGTTGCACCAGATGGAGGCGTAGGAAGTGGGCCAGGTGTGGTAGAGGATGCAGCACCAGGAGTGGCAGTAGCTGTAGGTGGGCGGGTGGTAGCACCACCAGCAGATTTGCTGGGGCCACTAGTCGCAGTAAGCTTTCGAGCGTTCAGGGGCATCTTTCCGATATACGCCCACTGCCCTATGGCAATATGTGTCGGGATGGCACTGTGGGTAATGCCTACCAAAACGGTGCACACCTGAATCGGACTCCGCTATCTCGTCTTGCTGGGCAGGGGATGACATGTGGGGTGTACCTTTCTTCTTCTCACACCACTTGCACTACTACTCTAGGAGTCTATGTTCTTCAATGACCTATCTGGACCTTGACTTAATATAGAACAATGCATGGCCAATTGTCCAGAACTGCAGTGTACCTGTTCCTGTAGTGTGTCATTGCTTGCTCTACTTAGCACCAGATCATACCAGTAGTGTACCACATGTGCTAGCCGATGTATGTGTGCCTATAAAGATATGTCACAGACTCAGGGGGTGCATCACATCCACTATGATCCGATCCAATCTGACCCATCATTACCGCTGACACCGGACATTCATTTCTGTGAATATCAGAGATAGCCAAGATTTAGTGACACATATCCGTCTCCATGTTTAGTGCTAGTCAACAAATGCTGTGCACTCCACCAAATGTCCAAATGCCCCATTTGTACATCTGAGGCTGTATACCTGAGGGTTTGGCACATATCCGGAACAGTTGACTCTATTGTGATGATAATGCCACTGATGTGATATCACTCAGGGTACATTTGCAGCATACTGGGCACATCTTGCCTGGAGCTAGACAATGTGCTATACCTTATAGTAGGTGCTCAGAATGTATGTATTCAACTGTGTGACGTGCTATCCCATTATCCATGAGACAGTAAACATTTTGATAGCATATAAAAGCACATGTGAGACCACCTTGCACTATCCAACGATATCCATACCACCTTATCTGACATGGAGTCTTGCTCCCACTTCAAACAAAGGACTTTGACTTTCTCACACGACCATGATAGTCCCACCAATCTCTCCGAACCTGAGGACAGCATGCCATCGGATGTTGATCCATTTGATACATGTATTCAGTTGACTACAATGATGAAGCCATAAGCATCGGGTTGGACTCGGACCACATCATTTCAGACAGCTCCGGATCAGATGTCTCGGACCTGGGTAGCACCAACTCAGATGGTGAGTCACAACATCTGTCAGGGATAATGGTATGTATGTCACTTGAGATGCATCTGCTAGTCACCTCATGTTTGAAACAGTGCGATAAGACCATCCTGCAGATGGAGCGCCTTCAGAATGACTCAGAGAACATATTTGTCATGGCCAAGGCACTGTGTGACTCCCAGGGAATTGTGTTGTCCTCAGACAATAAGGAGGTGAGGGTCTAATTATCCCAACACCTCATAACACATCAGCCAAGATATCAGCTTATGTATTTGGTACACTATAAGTTTGCAGGTAGCCATTACATGGATGGAGCACTCAATGATGGAGTTAGACCCATGTGATCTGGAAGGTGACTATGGGAGTGTGATACATATGATGGTTGAGATATGTGTGGGGTACATAGCTGCAAGGATTCAATAGACAGTCTTGGAGTGACAACTCCATTTGTGAATATCCAATCTCGGAGACACAGCTCTGGGAGACCAACTCCGTGACACCAATTCCGAGTTATCAGTGCCCTGTTAGACCCATTGGTTGGTACTTGTGAGGAACGATCGCAGTTGCAGATATATAAACAGAAGGATTCATACCAGCATACCAGAACCTACCACACTCACACCCTTCCTATCTACACCTCCTGTTCATCACAAATGCCTCAGAGACGTGCAGCAGAGTCCCTTCTGCCAGCTGAGGATGGCATTGAAGAAGTTATCATCCACCATAGAAGGACCAAGAGGGGCATTCGGACCACGGAAAAGGCTGTCCCGATTCTCCTCCCAAGTAAGGCAAAGCCTGGACAGTCCTCCCATTCAAAGCAGGGGAAGGACGATGATAAATTGAGGTCAGACACTGCAGACGGATCTCAAGTGATTTTGAACTCCTTGGGTGATACACAATCGCAGCAATTTATAGATGAGAAAATGGAAGGACTTCCTGATGATGAAATGGAGCAGGGTCGACCACAGCCAACTGTATGTATCAGACACCATCTGTATGTGGCCAAGGTGCTAATTAGATGTAGACTGTGATGGAGCAATGGATTCAACTCCAGAGCAAGTACCTCCACATGCTGTTGGAGATGGAGAGTCATCCATCTTCCTCCAAATGCTCATTGTGCTATGGACATGGTGATATCAAGTGCCCTAACTGTGTTGGGACACCACTCTTTTGCAAGTCCTGCTGTGTCAAGGCCCACAGGCATTCTCCATTTCATCGGCCACTGCTATGGACTGCAACACACTACACTCCAGTTTCACTGCACTCACTTGGATATGTGCTATTCTTTGGGCATGCTGGTGAACCATGTCCACAAACTGTTGAGGTATGATTCCATCACATCATCCAATATGTCCTGGTGCTCACACTCCTGTAGGGCATTAGAGCAGCAAAGGGATCCCACGGAAAAGGGAACCAGCACACCAGACATGGATCATCCTCTTCCTTGCAATCTGTTCAAGAAGAGCTAGAATCCCTCCAAATGTCTGACCAGTTACCCATATCAACTGCTCCAATCATTTTGGATACCCTGTTTGACCATCCAGACATTCCTCTGGATCCTGTGGATATGTTTCCAGATCAAACACAGAGAGAACCCTCTGGAAATCAGATGCTAACAATTGTGGACAGGAGTGGCATCTTTGAAATGGAGGCAGTGTTCTGTGTCTGCTCCGAAACGGATAACCAGGATGAGCAGCTGCTCCGAAGTGGTCTCTTTCCTGCGACCTTCAAGCAGATCAGGACTTTGTTTACATTCTCAGTGCTTGATGACTTCTTGAATGACAACATAGAATGCAAGACAACAGCCCAACAATACTATTCCAAGTTGCAAAGTCTGACCAGCAGAATGTTCCCAAGCCTTGTTCCAGTCTGTTCCCTTGGTCCCTCATTATCATTTTATGGCTAATACATAGTCACAGAATATGTACAAACAGCTGTTGAGGACGTCACGTCAATGGCGAGATATCAAGTCCAGAATGGAGCAGGGGCTTGGACATCAATCAGAGGACACAGCTCCGGATGGCTCTCTGGCAATATTCTGCCCAGCGTGTCCACAGCCAGGAATCAATCTTCCAAATGATTGGAAGACCAGATATGAACCGTATGTCCCAGCTCCAAATGATGTTTTCTGATAATTGATCTGGTACAGAAATGAACTGATTCGAACATTTATTATGGATGGAAATTTCTCAGCAGAGCACATGAGGCACAGATCTGGGGAAAGGGATGTTGCGCTATCAGCTGGAATGGCCTTCATGGCAAATCCGGAATTGTACAAAGCTCATCTCCGGAGTGGGACTGAAATTGTCCAGGTATGTTGAGTCTCCTCACCAAGATGTATTTGGCTGATAGTCTGACAGCCCAGCACATGCAATACATACAAGGCTATTGAACAGGCAAATTCAAGCAGGGCACACCTTGATGTCACAGGGATTGGTGCAACAGCTTGCTGCCATGGGTTCTTTGTTCCCACCTCTGTAGTAGACTTCCAGAAGGGAGAGAGGTATGCTCCATTCATTGAGGCTTCCCATTCTTTGACTCATTGTCCGATCTCTTTCAGGCAAATTAATATGGACTACAGCATATGCAAAGCTCTCTCTTACAACATGGAAGACATGCCAGTTGCATTGGTGATGTATGACATCATGTGTCAATATAGAGTGCACTTTGAGGAGCGAATCAAGAGCAGCCCAGAGTTGTCACTACCCAGCTCAGAGAGTCTAGAACTGCGCATGGGCATTGGACTGTTCCATATACATGGACATCAAGACTCATGCTTGCCTAGGTTTTCTCCGAGTTACATTCCAGGGGCAAAGCAGGTGGATGGAGAGATTATAGAGACCTTATGGGCTCCATTGAACAACATATCACGGAGCACACGAGGCATGTCCCTGGTTCACAGGCAAGAGGTTCTAGATGCCCACATGAACCACTCCAACTGGAAGAAGCTGGTCCGGATTGGTGAGGTTCCATTATGCACGATGGCATATGGGGTTAATCTCACCTGGATACAACAGTTCCATCACTTCTCAAGCATTGGAAGCGCTTGGGACCTGGCCTGGATGCAAGCTCAAAGGCATTTGAATCACTTAGTGAACATTTTAAAGAAAAGACCCAACAGTGGCTCAAGGAGGACATAGCTGCACAGACCAACAGAGGTACTGACCCCTCTAGCATGGACATATATGACACTGTGAAACAGAAAGGTGCGGAGACTCAGCATAGATGGTCTCCTCCGAGCTGATGCAGAATTTCAGCTCCATCTTGTGCTGAAATCCAACTGCAACTCATGGTGGAGGAGGATGGAGACCATTCCATTCGTGGAGAGACATCCTCGATCTCATGTGGCCTCAAGATTCAGGAAATACAGTAGGTTGACTTACAGTGTTACCATCACTATTCTGATGACTTGTCCAGATTGGCCATCAGATATCAGCTCCGGAGTCATGGTATGAACACAATAGAGGAGTCTCACATTATTGAGAACAAGCGCATCCGCCTCCAGAAGTTGGTTGACATGTTTTCACACCAGGCAGATGCCTTCCTCCTCCACCATCAGCCCATAGATGATGCACCAATACCATCACTGGGTGACTATGCAGAGTATGACCATGTGGATGACATGGATGATTCCTTAGCTCCAAGATCCAAAGCCCAGGTGTCTGGTATTTCTGGAACGGAGGGTACTAATGCAGAGGACATTCCCATTTTACTGCCATCAACACTCGGACTAGATTGGTGCATCCAGCATGGAGTCCGGTCTCTGGCAATCAAGGAAACCAAGCTGCGATATGCACAGGCAAATGACTCCATTCACAGGATTCGTCTTGCATTGGGCTTCAAGTCAGCTCTCTTCCGGACCCAAGTTAGAGGTGCCCGAACACAGAAGACCAAAACTCGTGCCTGGACTGCAGTGCAGAACGTTGATACTACAGTCCATGAGCATGCTCGGAACTATGGCATGGCAAGAGATGCATACATCAAGGTACAGCAAGCATCCGATGGTTCACTGGAATTACCACCACTCCATGCAACAGACCTTCATGTGAAGACTGCCATTCTTGGGGCTGCAGAAGTGGGACAACGGAACACACAGCTTCCATGGATCTGGAGCTTTGGTACCTCTAATGTGGAAGGTGGAGCATGGTTTGACGAATGTAAGTAGCTGCTTGATTGCCACAGATGACCCCTGCTCATTAAGCGAATAGTTAGTTGGGTGCATTGGCTCCATGCAAAAGCACAGCTTGAACGATGGAAAGAGGAAGATAAAGCAATCAAGAATGAAGCAATGTGGGTCCCAAAGTACTTCCATGCAAAGGCAACCTGCTGGAAAGCCTGGATGGATGTAGCAAGGGTGGCTAAACTCAATGGGCATAATGCATATGCATCATACCAGGCACATGCATGGGAAGAGATGTGTAGGAGTTCGATGAAGGCTCTAGTTCCGATCACATCGAGTAGTAGTGCTTCCAATAGTCAATAGATTACTCAGATTGCTATAAAGTGAATAGACCAAGATACATTCTCGTACTCTGATTATAGGCATCATTCCAAGAGAATAGCTCGGACTCTGATAGAGGTTGTCTGTCCAAGATTGCATCTCGGTCTCTGGTCAAAGTCACAGCTCCGAAGTATTCACTCGGCCACTGATCTACATCACCTCTCCGAGATAGCATCTCTGGCTCTGAGTAAATTCGTCTGTCCGAGTTTTTAACTCAGACTCAGATCACAGTCATCTATCTGAGACTCTATCTTGGGCACTAGTGAAAGTCACCTCTCCAAGATACAATCTCGGATGCTGATGACAGTCATTTGTCTGATATGCTCTCTCGGACACTGAATGAAGTCTCATCTCCGACATTCTATCGTGGACTGTGAAACAATTCATCTGTCCGAGATGGTATCTCGGACTTTGATCACAGTCACCACTCCGAGAGAGTATCTTGGACTCTGATTCAAGTCATCTGACCAAGATATTATCTCGGATTCTGAGTAAACACATCTGTCCAAGATAGAATCTTGGACTTTGATATAAGTCATCTGTCCGAGATAGAGTCTCGGACTCTGATGAAAGTTGCCCCTCCGAGATAGACACTCAGACTCTGATCTTATTCATATGTCCGAGATAGAAACTTGGACTCTGATATAGGTCATCTATCCGAGATACTATCTCGGACTCAGATCTAAGTCATATGTCCGAGAATGAGTCTTGGACTCTGAGTAAACACATCTGTCCGAGATAGTATCTCGGACGTTGAAATAAGTCATCTGTCCGAGATAGAGTCTCGGACTCTGATGATAGTTGCCCCTCCGAGATAGACACTTGGACTCTGATCTTATTCATATGTCCGAGATAGACACTCAGACTCTGATCTTATTCATATGTCTGAGATAGAAACTCGGACTCTGATATAGGTCATCTATCCGAGATAGTATCTCGGACTCAGATCTAAGTCATATGTCTGAGAATGAGTCTCGGACTCTGAGTAAACACATCTGTCCGAGATAGTATCTCGGACTCAGATCTAAGTCATATGTCCGAGAATGAGTCTCGGACTCTGAGTAAACACATCTGTCCAAGATAGTATCTTGGATGTTGAAATAAGTCATCTGTCTGAGATAGAGTCTCAGACTCTGATGATAGTTGCCCCTCCGAGATAGACACTTGGACTCTGATCTTATTCATATGTCCGAGATAGAAACTCGGACTCTGATATAGGTCATCTATCCGAGATACTATCTCGGACTCAGATCTAAGTCATATGTCCGAGAATGAGTCTCGGACTCTGATGATAGTTGCCCCTCCGAGATAGACACTCGGACTCTGATCTTATTCATATGTCCGAGATAGACACTCGGACTCTGATCAAAATCATCTGTCCGAGATAGACACTCGGTCTCTGATATAAGTCATCTGTCCGAGATAAAAACTCGGACTATGATATAAGTCATCTGTCCGAGATTCTATCTCAGACTCAGATCTAAGTCATATGTCTGAGAATGAGTCTCGGACTCTGAGTAAACACATCTGTCCGAGATTCCAACTTGGACTTTGATATATAAGTCATCAGTCCGAAATAGAGTCTCGGACTCTGATGTAAGTAATCTGTCCGAGATAGTGTCTCGGTCTTTGAGTAAACTCATTTGTCTGAGATATAAACTCAGACTCTGATATACATCATCTGTCCGAGATAGAGTCTCGGACTTTGAGTAAACACATCTGTCCGAGATAGAATCTCGGACTCTGATCTAAGTCATCTGTCCAAGATAGAGTCTCGGACTTTGAGTAAACTCATCTGTCCGAGATAGAACCTCGGACTCTTATCTAAATCATCTGGTCCAAGATAGAAACTCGGACTCTGATATAAGTCATATGTCCGAGACACATTCTCGGACTCTGATATAAGTCATATGTCCGAGATTCCAACTCGGCCTTTGATATAGGTCATATGTCCAAGAATGAGTCTCGGACTCTGAGTAAACACATCTGTCCGAGATAGAAACTCAGACTCTGATATAAGTCATATGTCCGAGAATGAGACTTGGGCTCTGAGTAAGCACATCTGTCTGAGATTGAGTAAACTCATCTGTCCGAGATAGAAACTCGGACTCTGATATAAGTCATATGTCCGAGAATGAGTCTCGGACTCCGAGTAAACACATCTGTCCGAGATTTTATCTCGGACCTCTTCTCTACATCATCTGTCCGAGATTTTATCTTGACAAACAAGCTTCCATACATGTCTCCATTGAAGTAACTACGGAGTCATTTTCACGTTTTGTAACTCCGAGCCGACGTCGGTTGGCCCATGACTCTCGGAGGAAATCTTCCGTGTCGGCCGACATCGGCTGGCCCATGACACATGTAAGATTCTCACCGTTGGTTGGCCCATGAGTGATGGAAGTCATGCCGGACCATTGGCTGTGCCAGTGGTTGGAAGGGGTTTTGCCTCCCCTGCGCGAAGACAATGATTCGAGTGTGGATGACAATCTCCACGCTCATTCCTTGGCGTCGTAGCTAGGAATAGGAGTGGTAAGCGACAATTTAGAGCAAGAAAAAGCGACTCACCCAGGCCTCTGAAGGACGGACTAATTCTCTTTCAACGCGGCCCCACGCCGCCTGGATGAGGTATAAGAGCACTTGAAGTAGCATCTGCAAGCAGTAAGTATGTAACCAATCAGATTGAGGATACTGACTTACCGTGTTAATGTTGGACGTCGGTAGTGTGTGAGTTGTAGGAGTTGTAGTCGGTAAGCGCCTCGTTCCCGGCAGCCCGTTTACCGGAAATTCACAGATAGCACCGTCACGCGATCGACCAACAACCCGACTGTGCAACTTCGCAGTCGTAAAGAGTCTCATTCGACTTATTAACATACCAAATATCCTATCCGAAGAAAATGGTATCGCTTTGGTGCGTCGTTTGTTTGCAGTTCTGCGTGCCTACAAAATTTACTCTCGATTCTGTGTTCGAGTACTACCGCGACACCGGCGCACTTTTTCTGTTCAAATTTCTTCCGTTCGTGGACGACGGATGAGCTGGCTTCGCAGGTATGTCCGAATTGGGCGGCGTGCAGTTGCTTCTGTTCTTTCTGACTGTTTTTATCTTGTAGTACTATGCACAGGGAGCATCCGAGTCAGCGCCGCGCTTCCAGTGCACTTCGAGAACTACAAGACGGCGACCGTGTTTGCAGATTCATGGGCCCAGGCTCAGCCGCCCCTGTACCCTGCACAGGGAGCATCTGAGTCGGCGCCACGCTGGATTTGAGAACTACAAGACGGCGACCGCGTTTGCGCGTTCTAGTATGGGCCCGGGCTGTACGGCTCTCCGCGCACTGGCAGGGAGCACTGGTGTTGGCGAGGATAGCGAGGTCGGCACTGACGCACTGCCCATGATGAGAGGGATCTATGTACTTGGTGTGTCCACTCATTTTTTAAACTTTCGCTTGACGGCCCAATGTACTTGGTATGCTTACTCTCTTATTTTTCTAACTTGCACTTGATGATCCAGTTTACTTTTGCTTACTCTCTTATTTTGCTGTCTTTCACTTGACAATCCAGTGTACTAGCTTTGCCTTAGATATTTTTGTTACTTATTTACTTGCCATGCTTTCAAAACAACTTGATGGACTTATTTTGACTTATATTTTTGCTCGTTCTTAATGACTAGTTCACTAAGCATAAAATGAGCAGCTTGAGGGGCTTATCAAAAGCTTAGAGTGCTTATCAATTAAATAAGCACTCTAAGCCCACTAAGATTTTGGGAGATTTTCCTGATGTGAATCACCCGTGCGACGCTGACCGGGCATTTGACAATAGAGTCGGCACCCATGCTTTCCTCCGTGCCCAACCATCCCGGACATCGACGCGCTGCCAGGGCTATCCGCGGTACTGAAAAGAACCATAGGGACTGAGCGGGGAATCACAGTGTTGAGGGACACATCAAAGACCCGTAGGCCTTCGCGTTGGAGTGCTGCAACATGATATAGGGACGGGAACAGGAAGGAATCAATGTCACCAGGTTTATTGGGACCAGGCACAATCGCTGCCGGGATGACGAAGGCTTTCTTGTAGCGAATGTCTGGTGGGAGATTGTGTATGACCCATATGAATACCCATGCCTCCGACGGCTGATCGGGACGAAGTTGAGCTCCGTCGATAGACAACTAAAGTGCGACATCAGATTTTGCAAAATGTCCTGAACTCCATGCATCAAGTAGTTCGCGTCTGCAAGCAGTATCGTCATAAACAGAAAACCTTGCTCCGCCAAGTCTTGCTGTCTCGACATTCTCAGCCAGTTTTCGCTCAAGGTAGTGCATCTTCTCGGCGATTTCAGGAGACCCGTAGAATGCCTGGATGACAGGCCCAATTGGTACAGTAGAGAAGCGCTTCCATGGCTTATACGAGTCGGGATAGTAACGCATCGTATAACACCGGGGACACTTATCAAGTTCACCATATGGCCCAGTATACGCGATACAAGAATCTGGACACATGTCATGCTCAAGCGGGAGGACACCAGACAAATGACAGAGGCGTCGCTTTACTTGATCAAAGGACAGGAAACCATCATTGGGGTTATTGAGAAGCTCAATGGCCTGAGTATTGTCGTAGTGGTCCCAAGACGCAGTAGCATTATTAATGAAATGTCTCAATGACCGTAGCAGCGGTGAAGGGTCCAAGAGATCAAGTGCAGGCCCAGGGTTACGTAGTTCGTAGAGTTCTTCAGAGTCCATGGTGGTCTCCTCAAGGACAGCCATACACAACAGATCGATGAAACACTGCGTGGTCTGCAAGTCAGGGAGGTGTATCGGGTTCACAGTATCCCCATCATTTTGCTCAAGTGGGTCCGGCTGGATATTTTCTTGAGGGACACAGTCAGTAGACATCAGAGTGGCACTCGAAAGTCCAGCCGCCTCATCATTGGGGTCTTCCAGTGGCATAGGGTCACATCCCAGTGTACGAGTCTCATCAGGCGATGTATCTGGAGCAATAGGATCGGATGCCGTGGGAGTAGGGCCAATGTCAGAAGACACTGACACACAAGAAGGCCCAGCTTCCTCATCATTGGGAACATCCAGTGGTGCTGGATTGTATTCAGGTTCGTTATGAGGCTCAGATGTAGGGGCATGAGGCGTCGAGGGATGGGCAGAACTCTGAGTGTTTTGTCGTTTATGTGCTCCAGATCGCTTTGAGGATATACGATCAGGCGTAATATTATTGGCAACGAGATGGCCGTCTAGCATAAATCTCAGTCTACGTCGTTCCACAGGCTTGCGGCTTGCCATAGAGCTAAGATGTGAGGGACTTGGAGTGCCAGTGAGTGAACGTCACACCGTGGAATGGACTACCTCAAGTAACAAGTAAGTCTAATAATATTAACAAGTAACAGCTAATGTGGCAAATATCTCAAGCCAGTCAAGTTGAGACTCGAGTCAGAGAACCATAGACATCATCAACTTAACAAATAAGTCAAAGAGAATCGCTTCGAATCGAAAAAATGTAACATAATCTCTCAAAATACAAAAATTTGATAATAATCTACGGACTTCCCACTGGGCTTTAACCTTTGCACACCAGTCTGGTGCCAGTTTCGTCGCCCTTGAAGCGTTTATTGATTACACAGCGCGATTTCTCGAGTTGGCATGGGCAGGGACCTCATAACAGAAGCTCCTATGGTGCAATTCGGTAGAAGGCCTGCTAGTTTTGCACAACCCAAATTGCTCCTGGAAAAAAAGTAGGACTGCTTATTCCTTTAGCCAAAATGCTTGTTTTGATGAGAGGAACAAATCCCTAAAACAGTTTGTCGAAATATGCAAAACTGAGGGAGTTTTATTTTTTTGATGGGTCAATTCCACCGCATGTGACCAAATAAGGTAACTATGTGTCAAAATGGGCTGCAACCCGCTCAGGGACCCTTCGATGTGATGTGTAGCTCCATGAACTGAATGTTTTGACCTGGAGTTGAGCTTGTTTTGCGTCCAGTCCTCCCTGATATGCCTCCATCCATCTCTTCATCTGGTGCTCCCATTTCTGGATGGTCTCAATTGATACCGATGCAAGTGCTTTTGGCATGTTTTCCTTCAATGTCTCGAAAGTGTAATCACAGTGCTCCTGAAGATATCGCTTGACTGTGCCCCAAAAGAACTCAATAAAGTTGAGTTCACAGTGAAATTTTGGAAGGAAGATTGTAACTGCCACCACTGGCATTAGTCCGACTTGGACTACGAAAGGGCGTTTACGACTTAGCGAATATCTCAGTGACAAGTCACGTGACTTGGGCACGCGTACACGGCGCTTATGACGGCACGTGACACTTGATGATTCAGGCACTAGGACGTCTGTGTCACTAGGCAATCGATGAAGACGACTTGCTCGAAGGGGCAAGTGACACACGCGTGAAAGAGACGAGGAGAAGGTGGTGATTGAAGAAGACCAAGATGGCGTATCTTGGTCTTATCGAGCCACTATTTATACATATACGAGGACACTTTAAAGCTCCTCCCGAATCCGTATGACTAGTAGCGTAAGTAGCTCGAACCCTACTACAGCTGTCCTAGGAATGAGTCATGCCACATTGGCATGTGATACCGTACTACTGCTGACTGAGCGACTAAGTCCATGACGCATTACATCTTACTAAGGGGTCATCACCATAAAGTAAGAGTCCACTCCTCGTACCGTGACATCACCCCCTTTTCAGGCGCAACGACCCCGGCGCCGAATGGGTCCGATACCTCCCAACCACCCAGCTTGAACCGACTCTACCCGGTTATGGATATCCGCCATCTCCAGATGGAACTTGCTGCGTGCGAGTTCGCCTTGAACCCCGCCTAACGCCTGGGCGAGTGCGTGGAGACGCTGCTCGAGCCTCTCAGCTTCATGTCGGTAGGAGCGGTAGTGGTGTAACTCAGCTTTAAGCCCTACGTCATGCAGGGCGTTGACCGCGGTGTCCAACCGGTGCTGGTTGGCGTGCCCTCGGACAAGGGCATACGTCTCCTCGACGGAGTAGTGGGGTTTGCCGATTTCTCGGACTTGAGGCTCCGCGTACAGGGGCTTCGAGAAGGTCTTGTCGCTGTCTGAGGCGAGCGCGAGGACGATGGGGTCAGGGTTCATGATGATTTGAACGTAGGGGGCTTGCGTGGTAACCCCCTGAGAGTCGGTGATGGGAAAGTGGACGAACCTCTCCCCATGGTTGTGTTCGTACCCGTGGGGGGCGAAGCGGGAGTCGGTGAGTCGGCGGTTAAGTACCGCGAGATGGTGTGAGACGGGGGTGTCGTCGTGAATGATATCGCCCCGATACAGGGGGCGTCCCACTGTGTCTAGCGTATAGGGTGTCTCCCTCGGGTGGTCAGAGTCGGTGGTTGTGATTATGGAGGGGTGCTCAGCTGGGTACCACTCCTTCAACTCCCGCTCCGGTTGCTCCTGCACTGCTCGCACATCATCTCGTCGAAGAGTTTCCTCCTCTCGAGGATCCTCGTTCTCCTTGTTGCTGCCATTGTCAGCTGCTCCAGCTTCCACCGTTCCGCTTCGAACCTCCACTCCTCCCATCGCCGCGTCGCTGCGTTCTTCTTCCGCTTCGACCCGGTACTCGACTCGTACTGGGAGAGGTCCAGGAGAAGCAGACTCACTGTCTCTGAGAGCTGCACGAAGCCGATGCACTTGGGCCTTGGTGTAGGGGACCGAGTTGAGTCGCTGGCCGTCGGTGGTGAGCAGCCAGTAGGTTTCGGGGGCGTTGGGGTTGTCGATGTCTTCGACGGGGGCGATGTTGGCGAGGGCGGCGTTGAGTTCTTGGTAGGTGAGGGACTCCCTGAGGAAGGGAGCAACAATGGTGGAAGCGGGGGAAGTGGGAAGAGACATGTTTGGTTGAGAGGAGAATCCAGCGTGAGGAGATGGGGGCAACTTAGCGTCTTTGGCTTCGCTTATATAGGCTTTGTTAGCTGTTGAACCCCGCTCATACTCTGCTATGGCTTCATCAGCGAAGACGTCATCTTTGTTGACCCACTGGTTTTCCGAGTCCGGGTAGCCCTTCCATTTCACCAGATATTGGAGTTTCTTGCTTCTGCCGAATTGCCGAGAGTCCAGAACTCGTTCAATTTCGTATTCTTCTTCGCCGTCCACTAGATCCGGTGGTGGGCTGCTGGAAGTTTTCCCCATGCAGGGGCGTTTCACGATAGGGTGTGAGTAAATCGATGTGGAACACGGGGTGAATACTCCACTGCGTGGGAAGTTCCAGCTGGTAGTTGACAGGGGACAGTACCCGCGTGATCTTGAAGGGTCCATGCCGACGTGCCGCGAGTTTCGCCGTTGGTTGATTGGTTCGGAGGTGGCATCCTTCTAGCCATACTTGATCTCCTACTTGGTATTTGGGCATGTCTCGATGCTTGATCCACAGGGACTGGGCCTTTCAGATAAGTTCCTGAGCTTCTTTCCGCGCTTCTCGGAATTGCTGGAGTCGTGTGAGCACTTGGGGAATGGGTGATGGCTTATCGATCCAATCAGCGCAGGGGTCATATCCCATCATGAGCGAAAACGGAGACTTCCTTGTTGCTTCATGTGGCCAGCTGTTGTGAGCGAACTCTGCCATTGGCAGGAATCGCGCCCAGTTATCTTGACGCTCGTTAGTCCAGAACCTTAGATATTGTTCCAACCACTGATTGGTGCGTTCTGATTGACCATCCATCCTGGGGTGGTAAGCTGTGGAAATGTTCTGATAGATTCCTAAGATCCGACACAGTTCGTGGGTAAACTTTGACGTGAAGCGTGGGTCGCGGTCACTGATGATCTTTGCTGGTAATCCGAATCTCCAGAATACGTGAGTGACGTACAGGGCTGCGGTTTCCTCCGCCGTTATCTCCTCGACACATGGGATGAATACCGACGCCTTAGTGCAGTCGTGATCCGTTACGGTGAGGATTGAGTCGTTCCCCTGGGATATAGGTAATTTAGTGATGAAGTCGAGGGCTATGACTTCGAAGGGCTTAGCGTCGAGCGCGGGCATGATGGGGACTAGTGGCGCTCTTGTGGGTCGGTTGTTGACCTTGTGGCGTTGACATTCTGCACATCCTTGAACGTATTCGGTCACGTGTTTTAACATATGCAGCCACCAGTGACTTCGTTCAATAATTCGAGCCGTTCGTTTGATTCCTGGGTGGCCGTACACCGGGGGGTTGTGATGGTTAGCGATAATGGTGCGTATGGCTTCTGGTCCCCCTGTAATCACTCGTGCGCCTTGCCAGTACCAAATCCCGTCGACTTTCTTGAGTTTGTGCGGGTCTACCCATGGGCGTAAGGTGTCTTCGTCTTGGTCAAGCATCTCTGGAGCTTGTGCGGTTAGCGTCCTGATGAAGACTCCTTCGGGTAGTACGGTGACTCCTTCGTTATCGTTTTCTCCTCGGTCATAATCGGGCCTTCTGGATAGTGCGTCTGCGCGACCGTTGTTGGTCCCTTTGATGTGGTGGATCTCGAAATCGTATTCCATTAGTTCCAGGACTTCTTGGGCTACGCAGCAACTTATCTTCTGGGGAGATTTCCAATGCGTAAGGTTAAGATGGTCCGAGAAGATTTTGATCTTGTGTGGGGATCCTGCCAGGAATGGTCGCCAGTGTCGTAGTGCCTTGACGATGGCAAGGAGTTCTAGGTCGTAGATGTCGTAGTTGCGCTCCGCTTCGTTCAGCGTGGCCAAGAAGTATCTGATGGGGTGTCGCTTTCCGTCTTTCTTTTTCTGTAGGAGGACTGCTCCTACTGCGTATCCAGATGCGTCCACTTCGAGTTCGAATTGGTCTGTCAGGTTGGGGTGTGCAAGTACTGGTTCACTGGTGACAAGGTCCTTGAGAGTTTGAAAGGCTTTTTCTTCGTCCTTGCCCCACGTCCATTCGGCGTCCTTATGTGTAAGTTTGTTAAGGGCTCGCGCATACGTCGCAAAACCGCGAATGAAGAGTCGGTAAAAATTGCAGAAGCCTAAGAAGGAGCGTACGTCTCGCACCTTCGTGGGACGGGGCCAGTCTCGTATGCCTGAAATTTTTACGGGGTCCATGCGAGTTACCCCCTTTTCAAGGATTACCCCCAGGTAATCCATTCGCGGTTGGTGGAAAAGGCACTTCTTGGGTTTGAAGTAAAGGTCGTGGTCAAGTGCTACTTGAAGTACTGCGCTGACAGCGTCGATATGGGCTTGTAAACCAGCTTCTTCGGTTGTAGCAATGCCGATATCGTCCATGTATACTCGGATAATAGTTCTGCGTGATTGATAGTGGAGGATGACGTCGCCTAGGATGTCGTTCATCATGTTCTGGAAGGTTGCTGGTGAATTAGTAAGTCTGAAGTACATGACGAGGGGTTCGTAGAGTCCGTATTTGGTTTTGAACACGGCTTTGGGTTCGTCGCCTTCTTTGACTTGTATGTTGTTGTATCCCCACCGCACGTCGAGTTTGGTGTAAATGTGTCCATTTCCCAGGTCGTTAATGAGCTCTGCCATGAGTGGTAGTGGGTACTGGTTACGCACGGTGCAGGCGTTGATCTTTCGATAATCTTGCATGGGTCGTAGCTTGCTGTCCTTCTTTTTGATGAAGAAGAAGGATGATGCATATGGTGATTTCGAGGGTCGTATGTAGCCCATTTTGAGTTGTTCGTCAAGCCATTTCTGGAGTTGTTCGTCTTCGTTTTGCGACATGGGGTAGACTTTACAGTCGATACTGGCTGGTGTTCCTGGTTTGAAATCGATCGCGTGGTCCCACGGTCGTGAGGGTGGGAAACGGTGGGACGCTTCTTCGCTGAAGATTTTGGCGAAGCGCTGATACGGTTCGGGTATGACTGTCGCCACTGTGTGTTGGTTGGCGGCGATAGCTAGCTCAGTAGCTGTGGTACGTATCTGACACTCATCCTCAAGTTCTTGCATGATGTCTTCTGCTTCTTCTTGTGTAACCGCGCCGGCAATCGTAGTTTGTGATTCCGTGGGGTTGATTGATCGAAGTACCACCGGAAGCATATCTTCGTGAATGGTGGCGTGGGCCCAATTGATGGTTGGCTCGTAGGTGGCTAGCCAGGGGTATCTGAGGACTAGTTCTTCATTTCCGATGTCCGTGACTAGGAATCTCATGACTTTGTTAATTCCGTTGGTTTGGACGTCTAAATCGACGAAGTGAGTGATGGACCCAGCTTTGTTTTTGGTATTGTCTATGTTCCATATTTTCTTGGGTCGCTCAAGGGCTTGTAGCCCGAGGCCCATGCGTTTAGCGAACGCTGGTCTTATGAAGTTGTCGGTAGCACCCGAATCAACGAGTCCTTTAATGTCGGCCATGGAGTAACTGGTGCGAATCGAGACTGGAATTCGAAGCGAACGGTAGCGAGTCATGATTACAGAGTTACAATTAACTGCCCTCACCCAGGCCGATGGGTTTAGGCGTCCTGAAAACCCTCTTGGGTCCATAGGTCTTTGAATATGAGGTCCTTGACCTCGTCACTAGCCCCTCGTATGGTGTCCATCCATCCTTTGGCTTGCTCTTCGGGCGTGGCCTCTGCGCGTCTAACGATTGCGGGTTCCTGACTGTAATAGTCCGTCTCCGCACCGCGACTTGTGCTTGCGCGTGGTTGATACTGCTGTCTCTGCTTCCTAGGGCGCGTGCAGTCTCATGAGAAGTGGCCGGGGTTACTGCAGTTGTAGCATATGACTTCCCTCATATCCCTGCGCTGTCCGTTCCCCTCGTTTGCCCTGGTCCTCCACGCGGTGGGAACGGTGGTTTGGGATCTCCCACCATTGCGAGTCTAGCGCGGGATCGATCTGCTGATGTGTCCATGGCGTTTGGATCGTATCGTGGTGGTGGATAACGCGGTGGTCCCCAGGGTGGGGCGTACCCACGCGGTTGGTTTTGACGTGTAGGTGGTGCTCCCCGGGACGGCGTGTTGGTGAGGTTGAGCTGGGCACGTAGATGGATGTATTGCTTTTGCCTCCGCATGGCGGCTTCTTTCCACTCGTTGAAGGTCTGCGGGTCATCTAGCTCGTAGATTTTGGTGAAGAGCGCCTTAGGCAGCCCCGCCATGAATCGGTCCAGTGTTTGGTGGTCATTGAGGCGATAGTCAGCCTTCCGTGCTAACTGTTCGAAGTTCATGACGTACGAGTCAATGTCATCTCCGATCATTTTGAAGCCTTTGGCTAGGGTGGCTTGCGCTTCTTCTTGTTCGAGGACGTTTGAGAAGCGATCAGAAAACCCTGCTGTAAGCGTGTCCCACAGAAACTCGTCGTATCTGCCTCTTCTCAATCATAGTTCGTTGTTGAGCCATTGGAGGAACCCTAGGGTCCAATTCGCGACTTGAGGGCCTTTGATGAATCCCAGGAAGAGTAGGCACCGTCGATAAACGTTTAACATGATTGGTGCCTCTGCGTTCTGCCCCCAGTAAATGTGCCACTGAGTAAGGAATGACTCATACTCTTTTCGGTTTCCGTCAAAGACGTTCGGGGTTTCCCCGGCCAGTCTTTCTGCACCGTGGGGTAATCCCGCCGGTGGTCCTTCTAGAGGCGGTCCTCCTGGGGGTGGTGGTGGTCCTCCCCCGAATGGGTTTCCTCCGCCTCCTCCGCCAAACTGTGGCTGTCTTCCGCCTCCTCCCAGCGGTCCTTGGCCGAAGTTTCCTCCGGGTCTTCTAGGTGGTGCGGGGCCTCCGGTGCCCGGTGGTGGGTCTGGTACGTCTGGTCCTACCGCTCGGAAGATGGCGGCATCGTCTGCGGTCATGCGATGCCCTGTAGTTGGGTTGATGGGTCGTAAGTGGGCTTCGGCTTCTTCGGTAATTCGTCGTACTTCTTCTGCGGTGAGTTCTTTGTGGGTTATGGTTGCAGTTGCCATGGCTGCGGGGGAGTGTACGTGGATGGTTTCGGGTTCGTTTATGTGAAGTAACTCAGCTGTCTGCACTACTTCTTCGATTTCGGATCCGTTGTCTGTGTTGGAGGTCTCTTCTTCTCCGCTTGTTTCTGATGGTGCGGGGGTTCTGGGTTCAGACGTGCTGGGTTCTTCTTCTGGTTGTCCGTCAATGCGCCCCCACTGTTCTCTGGTGGGTAGTCCTCTGGCGTCGATGTCGCAGTTGTAATTCCTGCCTGCTGGTCGTACTACGTCGAACCGATTGTCTATGGGGTTCCACGTAATTTCCACCCAACAAAGGTTATCGAAGTTGAACTCAACTGGTCGGTATCGGGTGGGTCCCGATGCGAAGTCTACGAAGTAGCCGGTTTCTCCCCTGTACTCTCTCCACCTAGCAGCTCCTAGGAATTGTGTTGGTACGTTGCAGTCTCCCCTGCGTTCAAGGGAGTATGTTTGAAAGTTTCTCCACTGGTCCCGAGTTGTGAACGCCACGATGAGGGATCTTGGTCTTAATGTAACACCACCACTGGCGTTAGTCCGACTTGGACTACGAAAGGGCGTTTACGACTTAGCGAATATCTCAGTGACAAGTCACGTGACTTGGGCACGCGTACACGGCGCTTATGACGGCACGTGACACTTGATGATTCAGGCACTAGGACGTCTGTGTCACTAGGCAATCGATGAAGACGACTTGCTCGAAGGGGCAAGCGACACACGCGTGAAAGAGACGAGGAGAAGGTGGTGATTGAAGAAGACCAAGATGGCGTATCTGTTACGCCACCACTGGCGTTAGTCCGACTTGGACAGCGAAAGGGCGTTCACGACTTAGCGGATATCTCGACAACAAGTCACGTGACTTGTATATGTGTACACGGCGCTTGTATGGGCACGTGACACTTGATGACTAAGCACTAGGACGTCTCAAGTCACTAGGCTGTTGATGAAGACGACTTGCTTTGGAGGGCAAGTAAAGCACTCATGAAGGAGATGAGAATGGAGTGGTGATTAAAGAAGACCAAGATGGCATATCTTGGTCTTATCGAACCACTATTTATACATGTGGGAGGTGGCTTTAAAGCTCCTCCTGAATCCGTACTACGAGTAGCGATAAGAGCTCGAACCCTATTACTGCTATCCTAGGAATGACTCATGCCACATCGGCATGTGATACTACTACGACTGCTGACTGATGCTACTTGTCCATGACACATTACGACTTACTAACGAGGTCATCACCGTAAGTAAGCGTTCACTTCGCGTACCGTGACATCACCCCCTTTTCAGCCGCGACGACCCCGGTGCCGAATAGGTCCGATCCCTCCTAGCCAACCCTCCTGAACCGACTTGACTCGGTTATGAATGTCCGCCATCTCCAGCCAGAATTTGCTGCAGGCGAGCTCACCTTGAACGCCCCCCAATGCCTGGGCGAGGGCGTGAAGCCGCTGTTCGATTCTTTCAGCCTCGTGCCTGTACTCACAGTAACGGTGCAACTCAGCTTTGAGCCCGACATCGTGCAAGGCGTTGACTGCGGTGTCGAGGCGGTGTTGATTGGCGTGACCCCAGATGAGGGAGTACGTCTCTTCAGGGGTGTAGTGGGGCTTGCCTTGCTCCCTGACTTGGGGCTCGGCGTACAGTGGCTTGGAGAAGGTTTTGTCGCTGTCCAATGCGAGGGCAAGGACGAGTGGGTCCGGATTCATGATGACTTGGACGTAAGGGGCTTGAGTGGTGATACCTTGCGAGTCGGTGATAGGGAAGTGAACGAACTTCTCCCCTCGGTTGTGGACGTAACCGTGAGGGGCGAAGCAGGAGTCGGTGAGGTGGCGGTGGAGGACGGCGAGGTGGTGAGACACTGGCGTGTCATCGTGGACGATATCGCCCCTGTAGAGGGGGCAACCCACAGTGTCGCATGTGTAAGGAGTTTCGTTCGGGTTGTCAGAATCGGTGGTGTGAATAATGGAGGGGTGCTCAGCTGGGTACCACTCCTTCAGCTCGCGCTTGGGTTGTTCCTGGATGGCGCGCGCATCATCTCGTCGAAGAGTTTCCTCTTCTCGAGGATCCTCATTCTCCTTGTCGCTGCCATTGCCAACTGCTCGCACCTCCAGCCTCTCCGCTTCGAACCTCCACTCCTCCCATCAGTGCGTCGCCACGTTCTTCTTCCGCTTCGACCCGGTACTCGACTCGTACCGGGAGAGGTCGAGGAGAGGCAGACTCACTGTCTCTGAGAGCTGCACGAAGCCGACGCACTTGGGCCTCGGTGTATGGGGTGGTGTTGAGCCTCTGGCCGTCGACGCTGAGGAGCCAGTAGGTCTCGGGGGTGTTGGGGTTGTCGACGTCTTCGACGGGGGCGATATTGGCGAGGGCGGCGTTGAGCTCTTTGTAGGTGAGCGACTCCCCGAGGAAGGGAGCGACAATGGTGGAAGGTGAGGAAGAGGGAAGAGACATTGTTGGTCGAGTGAGGAGTCCAGTGTGAAGGGATGGGGGGTACTTAGCGTCGTCAGTCTCACTTATATGTGCTTTGTTAGCCATTGAACCCCGCTCGTACTCCGCTATTGCTTCATCAGCAAAAACGTCATCTTTGTTGACCCACTGATTCTCCAAGTCAGGGTAGCCCTTCCATTTCACGAGGTATTGGAGTTTCTTGCTTCTGCCAAATCGCCGAGAGTCTAGAACTCGTTCAATTTCGTATTCTTCCTCACCGTCTACTAGATCCGGTGGTGGGCGTTGGAAGTTTTCTCCATGTAAGGGTGTTTCGCGATAAGGCGTGAGTAAATCGATGTGGAACACGGGGTGAATACTCCACTGTGTGGGAAGTTCGAGTTGGTAGTTGACCGGTGACACTCAGTAAAAAAGAAAAGTCAGTGAATAGTCAGAGTGTAGTCAGAGTATAGTCAGCTGGAAGTCAGATATTTCACCAAAGTCAGGAGAGAGTCATTTTGTAGTCAAATAAAGTCACCTTATAGTCAGTTAAAAGTCATGATGACTTAGAGAAAAACTTCAATTATGGGATGGGGCCCATGAGGGAGGGGAATATGGAGAAGGGGAATATAGGGAAAGGGGTGGGGGACATGGGGGATGGGGATTATGTAGATGGGGGAGGGGAACATGGAGAAGGGGGATATAGGGAAGGGGAACATGGAGAAGGGGAATATAGGGATGAGGGAGGGGAATGTAGGGATGGGGGATGGGAAGATGGGGAAGGGGATTATGTAGATGGGGGAGGGCAACATGGGGGAGGGGATTATGTAGATGGGGGAGGGCAACATGGGAAAGGGGAATATAGGGATGGGGGATGGGAAGATGAGGAAGGGGATTATGTAGATGGGGGAGGGCAACATGGGGAAGGGGAATATAGGGATGAGGGAGGGAAACATGGGGAGGAGAATTATGTAGATGGGGGGGGGGAACATGGGGAGGGGAATTATGTCAATGGGGGAGGGGAACATGGGGAAGGGAATATAGGGATAAGGGAGGGGAACATGGGGAAGGGGATTATGTAGATGGGGGAGGGGAACATGGGGAAGGGGATTATGTAGATGGGGGAGGGGAACATGGGGAAGGGGAATATAGGGATGAGGGAGGGGAACATGGGGTGGGGAATTATGTAGATGGGGGGGGGGGAACATGGGGAGGGGAATTACGTCAATGGGGGAGGGGAACATGGGGAAGGGAATATAGGGATAAGGGAGGGGAACATGGGGAGGAGAATTATGTAGATGGGGGAGAGGAACATGGGGAAGGGGATTATGTAGATGGGGGAGGGGAACATGGGGAAGGGGAATATAGGGATGAGGGAGGGGAACATGGGGTGGGGAATTATGTCAATGGGGGAGGGGATGATGGGGAAGGGGATTATGTAGATGGGGGAGGGGAACATGGGGAAGGGGAATACAGGGATGAGGGAGGGGAACATGGGGAGGAGAATTATGTAGATGGGGGGGGGAACATGGGGAGGGGAATTATATCAATGGGGGAGGGGAACATGGGGAAGGGAATATAGGGATAAGGGAGGGGAACATGGGGAAGGGGATTATGTAGATGGGGGAGGGGAACATGGGAAAGGAGATTATGTAGATGGGGGAAGCAAACATGGGGAAGGGGAATATAGGGATGAGGGGGGGGGGAACATGGGGAAGGGGATTATGTAGATGGGGGAGGGCAACATGGGAAAGGGGAATATAGGGATGAGTGAAACATGGGGAGGGGGATTATAGGAATGGGGGAAGGGAACATGGGGAGGGTGATTATATAGGTAGCAGAGGGGAGCATGGGAATGGGGAGTATGAAGGGGAACATAGGGAGGGGGAGGGAAACATGGGGAAGTGAGATATGAGGAAAGAGGAGGAGAAGATACCACTGGTGATTATTATATGTGAGTTGAACAAATAAAAAATCTCTGTTGAAAGATGAGCAGTTTATTTAAGTTAGGAAAGAGTAAATGGATTGTGTTTCAATCAAGAGTGTTGCTTTGCAACAATTCCTGAGCATATTTATGTGTACTCCATGATTGAAGTTTTTCACCAAGTCATTTTGACTTAGAGCTGACTACAAGATGACTACCTTCTGACTTTGGTCAAATTTCAGACTATCATCTGACTACTATCTGACTTCTTGCTGACTTAGATATTTTGTTAGCTCCTTTCTTTCTGATGCAACACAAGTTCCTAGAGAATTGGGGAAGTACAAGTACAAGACAGCCATTTTTATTTACCCTACTCATCTTCTGCTAGGATCTCTTCAAATCCACATTCTTCTGCACTCAGCATATCCAGTCCTGGATGTCTTCTTAGGATATGAACCCTTGACTCAAACTCCCAAATTCCAATCAGATTCATCAGCCTAGATGTTTCCATCACCCTTATCTCTTCTGACCATCTCCCACACCACCTCCCTACTACACCAAACTCCTCCACCACTGGACAGTAGACCACCAAACACAGGTTGTACTCTGGCACTGAGTAAAATGCAAGTGCCTCTCCCCAAGTAGGTCTTTTTGCTTGTATGTCTCTCTGAGCCTCAAAATATCTTGAGGAGCATGAGGATTGGCCCCTTAGCTCAGAGATCCTACTTCTCAGAGTGACACCTTCTTTAATTGTGCACTTTCCCCATCTCTGGACTTTAAGATCCCAATTAAAAGGCACATCAAGACATCCACAAATTGCCTTGAGATGGGTATAAAAGTCTGTTCCCCTTTTTTTGTCAGTCTTCCTTATAGGAAGGGACTGAAAAAGGTGCTCTTTTTGTCTCTTCTCCTTTCCAGGAATAGACAAGACTGGGTACTTCAGAGTCAACATCTTAGTGGTTGCCCTTTCAAATAAAATTGTGGACATATTGGCAAATGGTGCCTTTTTAGATCTAATTTTGTGCCCCAGCTCTCCAATTGCCCTCTCTACTGTTGCTTGTGAGCCAAATCTGATTGAGCCATGCCATAGAATATGATATGGGACATGGACTAATTGAAAGATGCACAGTCTACATCTTGAGACCTTCATTGGGTCATCACCAACATATAGCCTTTCAAACTCATGCAGGAAGGAACAAGCTTTTCCATGTAACTCTGCTAAATCCTCTGATGACCTTGGGGAGATGGTCATGGCAGTTTCAACAATGTCTGCAAATTCTCCAAAGTTTTCCAAAACTTCCTGATCAACTTGTAGTTCCCAAGCAATTGGTATAATATACCAATGGAGGAGTGCCATCCATTCATAGACTTTATATTGGCTCTGGCGCTTTTTGTATGGGTTTCTAATTGGCCCACAAAAAGATGGAGGGAGAGTCTTTACAGCCTTCTCAACCTCTTCCCCAAGAAGTTCTGCAACTTCTTTACTGAGGTGGATCCTTTCATCACTGGAACTGTGTGTTACCCACAAGTCCCAGATATGTAGCATGCAGTTCTCATAGAATAGGTGAAATGGATCCAGTGGGAAGAATGATGGATGAGAAAAGGCAGGGCTGGTAGAACATAGTGTGAGGCGTGATATTCCTGTCTCCCTCACAATCATTTGTTGCTCCTTCTTAGTCTTTGCAGATAGAAGCCTATTAATGGTCTTCCAGTAATGACTCTGATCCCGCATTGGTAGGAAGTAAGGATCAATATCAGGGCGAGTTGGATTAAACTTCTCCCCCTGAGGTGTTACGAACTCGAAGTGCTGCTTATCTTTTCCTCTACTATGTTGCCTCGCGTTTGCGTGTACTTTTACCCATGACCCACTTCTTTTACTTCTTCGGCTTCCATCTCGCACCCACCGCCTGACCATTACGATACCGGTCTTACGATTCTTAGAGTCCGCGGACGCCATCTGACCTCCGCGTGCCCCCGCGGGATTCGCTTGTTCCATTTACAGACTTTCCTTTCACATTACTCGATTAGCTCGCTAGGGCCAGTACCCTAGGATCGCGCCATGTGTTTGCGGCTCGCAAACATCCTGTACTAGTATATAAGTCACGCCCTACCTAGCTTGTACGGTAGACTTGACTTCTTGTGCAATACCACATTGTCTTTGCCTCACGACCCTTGTTCGACTCGCACCTTCGCTTGAGTCTCCGCCTTCGCTCGCCCTTGCGCTTGAGCCCCGCCCTCTACTATTGCCCTAGTGTCCCTGGGAGGCCTAGTGGTACTTGTTCATCACCGAACTGAGTCTTAACGGACTCACGCCTTTCCGATCCCGTTGACTTGCGAAAGTACACGTCGTACTTAACGCCCCTGTGGTGGCGTTACATTAAGTCAAGTCTCTCACAGTGGCGACATCTAGTCGCAGTCAGTCTCGGTTTCAGGCCGAGTACATTGATCGTTACAGCACCGACGAACTCTCCAACAAAGTCAAAGGATCTGCAGTTTGGGCAGAACACGACGGAGTCGAAGGGTACTTTCTCTTCCACCCCAATACACAAAAGTACCGACAAATCCACTACCTCGACGACACCCGCCAGTGGGCATACATCGATTACTCACCGAAGCACGGGAAGTGGTACACCATTAGCATTGTACCCCCCGCACTTGGAGTAGGACCCTTTAGAACCCACACTACCAGCGGCATCGACATCGACAGCCCAGACCCCGATTCCCCGAGCGTACCTGTCCCTACAACAAATTTACCAATCACCGCATTTCCAACGTACGCAATGTCACAGACCCAACAACAAGCCTCGGCTAGCACAACGCTCACCAGCGGAGGAAGTGGAGGAGGAGGAGGACCCTCGGGAGCCTCAAGCTCAGGAGGAGGGGGAGCTCCAGTGCCACCCAGCGGAGCCCCGGCCGGAGGAGCTGGCGGTGGCGGTGGCGGTGGCGGTGGCGGTGGCGGTGGCGGTGGCGCTGGTGGCGCTGGTGGCGCTGCGCCAGGAGGAGCCGCGCCGATAGTCGCGCCTGGAGGCCACGGAAGACTAGGGGGAAATCCACCCCCAGAGTTCACAGGAGTAAGGGACAAGAGCAAAGCTTTCCTGCTCGCGTTCGACCTCTATATCGGAATGAACCCGGAGGTCGACCAGCTCAGGATCCCCTCTTCGCGTGCCATGACTCTCCTCTCCTACATTAGAGGGCCCCTCGTCGATGATTGGGTGGCAGAACAAGTACGATGGCTCAACGAACAAGTGGCCAATGGAGTGGACCGAGGAAACATGGTCCTATGGAACACCGTCCGAGACAGATTTGTAGCCGCCTACTTCGATACAGCGGAACGAACCAACGCCCGTAAATCACTCCAGACGCTTACCATGAAAGGAGAAGATATCGACACGTATATCGCCACATTTGAAAACCTCGTTATCAAGGCCGGGTACAACCCCGATGAAGCCACGACCCTCGACATTTTCCAAGATGGACTACCTAATCAGTTAGTCATTAACGCTATCCGCTTCCAGCACCCTGTCAATTGGGAGCAGTGGAAGGCGGCCGCACGACTTCAGCAGGCTGAATACCTTATTTTAAAGGATCGCCTGGGCAAGAACAAACCATCGCGCGGCAGAAAGGGTGGACACAGCCGAGAGCAGTGGGTCCAGGCCCTCAACAGAACGCGCGACCCAAACGCCATGGATGTTGGACGCGCCAGAGCCTCCGTGGCCCTTACCGACACCGATAAAGCCCAACTTCAGAAGGAGGGACGATGTTTTAGATGTCGTGCTCAAGGGCACATCTCGCGTAACTGCCCACAAAAAGGCGTGCGCGTGGCTGCAGCCAGCACTGCCATGGCGCTACCCGCCACTTCCTCAAGAGTTGCGCTCCCCCCTCCCCCGACTACAAACATACCAACTCCCTCCATCAGTACTGTCGCCGTATCAGCTAATCGCATCCTTTCGAATGAGGAGCAGGCAGACGTACAGATCGCAGCGATGAAGGCACAGTCGCAGGAAGTGCGCGACCTCATGGTCGAAAAGTTGTTCGGAAGAGAGGATTTTCTCGACGCTTGAACCCGGCGGCCTGGGCTAGAGCTTTAAATCTAAACGTGTACACTAGCAGATACCGATCTATGCGAATCCCAGTTCTGTTTAAATCTGCGCACGCAACGGCCGAACGACAAGTCCTTATCGACTCAGGAGCAACGGATAATTTTATTTGCTCCACACTTCTTAAACGACTCCAGATCGGGACAAGAGATGTCACCCACCCTATCCGCATCTGGAATGTAGATGGCACCCATAACCAGGACGGCGCCATCACTCAATACACAGACCTCACTGTAAAAACAGGGAAAGAGGAGAGGACGCTTCGCTTCCTGGTCACGAACCTAGGAAGGGACGAAGTTATCCTAGGATATCCCTGGTTCACGGCCTTTGAGCCGAGTATCAAATGGGGAGACGCAACGTTGAACGAAGAGTTCCAACCGGTTGTAGTCTCGAGCCTTCACTTGTCAGACGAAGCCACGCCCATGGAGGCATCCATTCGGGCGTTGGAGACGTACGAACTTGACGAGGAAGCGTGGGAGCAACTCGTAGACGACGAGTGTGAACCTCAAATCGCATTTTTGCGAAAGACGACGACCGCGTCGGAATTAGCACAGCGAGAAGCGGCAAAGAAGGAGCAACGGACATTCGAGGAAATGGTCCCGGCGGAGTATCATCGTCACCGAAAAATATTTGACGAGGAAGCGTCCCACCGATTTCCCCCGTCACGAATTTGGGACCACGCCATTGACCTGCTTCCCAACGCTCCCGCCGCGCTCGACTGTAAAGTCTACCCCCTTGCGCAGAATGAGCAGGAAGCACTTACAACGTTCCTCACGGAACAGCTAGAAAAGGGGTATATACGCCCATCAAGATCGCCTTACGCGTCTCCATTCTTCTTTATTAAAAAGAAAGACGGTAGGCTACGACCCGTACAAGACTATCGGCGGCTGAATGAAATAACCGTTCGAAATCACTACCCCCTCCCCCTCATCCCTGAATTGGTGGACCGTATACGAGGAGCACGCTGTACGGAGCCGAGTCCGTGTGAGTTCGAAGGCGGAGGGGATCCCGCAGGGGTGGCAGAGAGGAGGGCCGAGTCCGTAGGGTTCGCGACGGCGAGAGCCGGTGCGAACGCGAACGGACCAGGGCGAGATCGGGTGCAAACGGCGATGGCGAGGACGGAAGCGGGAGCGAGAGCGGAAACGAGAGACGAGAGACGACAAGAGGCGATGTCCTTCGAGTGCCCGCGGTAGGGCCTGACTTCCGGGACTAACGCGCAGCGAGAGAAAGGGAGAACACAAGATAGACTCCTATTAACGAGCTAGAACGCGAGGGTTAAATACATGTAGAACAGTAGCTATTCCAGACAAGTAGGTAGGAAGGAATAGGTAGGGGAGAGGCGGCATATGGGAAGCGAACAAACGAAACGCGGAGACGACCGAGTCAAAGGGAGATGGGCGCGAACACGAGTAACCGAAACTAAGCATCTAAGTGAAAGGGGGTGGTGAAGATATACGGGCATACGAGAATGGAAAACAAAGAGGGCCGAGATAGTATGACGCACGACAATAACCCTCCGACGACAGCGCGATGACCGGCGCGATCTCCAACGGCGTCTTGCAGGTGGCTCAGAGCGGGTGAGCTGTGGTCTTGACATCTTGAAAGAGATAGGAGAGATGGGCGATGCGATGGGAACGGGATGTTGATGGACAAAGGAGACACGAGGCGCGGGGTCGTGCGGCCTGTGTACGAGGGGCTGGAGAGTATTTTGAAAGGCGAATACGAGCGGCGACGGTCCATGGTGACGAGAGGTAAAGCGAGCGATGGCGAGAAGGCAACGAGCGGGAGAGAGAGTGTGTGTGTGTGTGTACACACGAGGCGAGAGGGAAGGGGAAGACGTGAGGGGCGATAGTGAGGGGCGACGCCGTGAGAATGTGAGACCGGAATGGCAGCTGGGCCACGCGACGCCGGACCGAGACCGAAAACACCGAAAATACACGATTGCGGGCCCAGAGCCCGAGCTATCCTTACACCTCCCGGGGGGTCGAAATCTTGACTGTCCCCAGTCAAGCTTCTTCTAGCGAGTTTTGCGGGGGTTTCGGCGCTGAAATGGATGAGAATGTGGTCTTGAACGAGGGTTGTGACGAGGGTGTCGTGAGTGATGATAAAGGAGCCGCGTGGTCTCGACTTGCGTTGGGGATCGTCTACGCGCGTTGTATGCGTCGAGGAGGGCCGGACTGAGAGGGAAGCGGGCAAAGATTGGAGTACCGAGGTAAGTGCTACAATGCTGAGGGAGACGAAGGAGAGGAAGAAGGTGGAGAAATGGAGGAGGAAGTGATGGGGAGAACGATAAAGGTTGATGCGGTGGAGCAGTCGAGGGTCCAGAAACGGTGCGTGGCGGAACGCCGACTCTTCGGCTAACGGAAACGAGGAAGGGCACGAGGGAACGCCGGCAAGCGATAAAAGGGAGGAATGAGGCGGGGAGTAGTTTATTGACGTCAAGGGCGCAAGGATCGGGTAGCGAGCGAATGATGGAGACCGCAGGGGAGCAGACGTATTGGTATTGTCGAATACAGAAACCATGGGGGCAGAGCGAGAGACGAGGGCGACAGTTTTGACTTGGTGAAGAGTGCGAGAGGGGGCGGTCACGAAGGTCGAGCTCGCAGTGAGGGAAGTGCCTCGTGTCCTCGGGTTTCGTCTAAAAACGTCCTCGTGTGTCGGGTCTAGAGCGAAGACTAATCCTCCGGGGTCAAACACGAAGCTTGGGAGGCGGGGTGTGTACTGCCCGCGCTGGAGCCGATACGCGAAAACGTCGCGCGTCTTGGCGGCGTCGCTCAGGCTGCCGGCGAAGATCTCTCGCTTGCTCCAAAACTCGTGCGCGTGGGTAGAAAGGGTCTTGCCGAGATCTGAAACCGAAATGGCAGAAATGGAGAATGGGGACGCGAAGTCGACGTGAGCGGGATGGGGGCCGGCAAGCGAGGGTGAGCAGGAGGGGGTAATTTGAAGGGGAGTAAATGGTGAGTCGACTGGAGTAGATATTCGACAATTCGATTGCGTGGAGGGGGCAAGTGGAGAGCTTTCGAGAGGGGTAGAGACTTGCGAGCCGATCGGCGTGAGATCGAGTGGTCGTTTAGGTGACAGCGAAGGTGGCGAGCGGGGTGGAACGGGCAGGTCTAGTGAAGCTTCGAGTGAGGGAGGTATCGGGCCAAACGTCGTGACCTCGAGCGGGCTTAGCGAAGGTGGCGTTATGGGGCCGTTTGGAGAGAGTCCGAGCAGCCCGGGTGGCGTAAGAATGGTGAAGTCAATCGGCAAGGGAAGGGGCGTGTTGGCGACAGGAGCGAGACCGGGGCCGGATGAAGTCGAGCAGACCGGTGTGACTCCAAGCGGGTTTGGCGAAGTTGGCGTCATAGGGCTGTTTGGAGAGAGCTTGAGCAGCCCGGGTGGTGTAAGAACGCTCGATAAATGGTGGGGGGAAACGGGGATGCTCAGCGATAACTTAAGCGACGGAGGTAGCGGGAGGACGATGCCGCTTGGCGATAAAGGGGGCCGCTCAGGGGAACTCAGCGGGGCGGTATCCGAGTTGACAGTAGACGCGGGGGTAGAGTCAAGCTCAAGATGTCCCAGCACGGGAGATGGGGACAGCATCGCCGGTGGTAAGTTGCTGGACGCAGGGATGACGAGGGGTAAGCGGCCGATCGTCGAGGGAGATCGCACAAGATTCGCAGGAAGCTCAGCAGGGGACACGGACGCGATCTCGGGGATGTCTCCAGCCAAAGGTGCGAGCGAAAGGGTATGGAATGGGGTAGACGAGGTCGGGGTGACCGAAGACAACGACACAGGCTCGGGCTGGTTATCCTTAGCTGAACGCGCAAACTCCGAGTCACTGGCAGAAGGCGAAGACGGGAAGGGAAATTGGGTGTCTGAAGACGTGGACGCGGGCTCAGGCTCGTTCTGGGGCTGGACGTCCGTTGCCAGTTGCGGGCGTTCTGAGTCTGGGGGCAAGATCGAGAAGGATGGGGGAGTCAAAGGCATAGGTGCAGTCTCAGGGGTGTGGTGAAGCTCTGAACACAGGGGCGAAGACGAAAAGGGTAGCCGAGGGTCTGTCGCCAACTGCGAAGGTGAGAGGTGTCTGCTGGGGGCAGTTTCTTCGTTCGAGGCGACGGCGCGTGGTGCGAGTCGGAATCCGTAGGTGTCCCACGCAACGTGCTCAGCAGCTGGCAAATCGCGTCTGACTTTCTGGGGCCTGTACGGTTCCTCTTGGGGCCAGCATGGGAAGGGGGAATGGTACGCGAAAGCCGCGCGGGCGCAGGAGAGAACGTCAGCGAAGGGGAAGGGATCGTCATCTGGCTGGTAAGGGTACTTTGCGAGGAGAGCCGGTCGAAGCGTGCTGCGATCTTTGATGTGAAAACCGCACCAAAACGCGGCGTCGCGTTCTACTTCGGACAGACGGCGCGTGTGGAGGACAGGAGCGGCGAGATTCGAGAATTGTCTGTAGTACTGTAGCACGTCGTCCTCACAGAGCATCCGCTTTCTGGAAGAATCCTGAACAAAACTAAGCAGCTTCTGCCTGGCAAGTAGGTGACGCGGTGTGCCGAATACTTCGACTAGGAATTGTCGGTAATCGGGCCAGTCGTGCGAACAAAACTCGTCCATAGATCTCAAGAGTTCGCGTACCGAGGGAGCCATGTAACGAACGATGGCCTCGACTCGCTGTGAGCCGGTGAGTACGCGGTCATCTGCTAGTGTTTCGAAATGTGCAAGAAAGTCCTCGAAAGTGTCTCGGCAACCTGAGTAGTACGGCGCGCACTTAGAGCTGGGCGATGGCATTGCCGTGGGGCTGGTGGACGGGTCGTTGTATCCGTAGTACATTTTGGCGGCGCGCGGACAGAGAGACGAAATAGGTAGGGGCGAGATTGGAGCGAACTGGTGGAGCGAAGGGGATGCGAGGACCGAGGGTAGCGAAACTGGGGTGATGGCGCGAGTTCAGAGATGGGACGTGGGAGGGATTGGGAGGCAAGTAGAACAGGGATAGGAAGCGAGATGTCTAAGGCAGCGAGAGAGGCAAGGCGAGAGTCTAATGTTAGCGGTCTGGGGAAAGCGAACGACACCGAGGTCAGCGGCTCGGATGGCGAAGGTGAGAAAACGGGGCGAGTGTCCAAGGTCAGCGGCTTGGACGATACGGGGGGGCGATGGCTAAGGCGAATCTTCTGGCTAGGGCGAATCTTCTGGGCAGGCGGCGGCTATGCTTCTTCGGCGGCGAGGGTTAATCTTCTCAGCGGCGGTGGCTAATCTTCTTCGGCGACGGTGGCTAGGGCTTCTTCTTGGCGGCGGCGGCTAATCTTCTGGGGCGCGATGGCTAGGCTTATTCTTCTGGCTAGGGCTGGGCTATTCTTCTTGGATAGGACTGGTACGAGCGAGGCGAGCAAGGGCGGAGACTGGCGGGGGTCCAAGTTCGGCGGCTTGGACGATGAGGCAATAACGAGGCGGGGCGAATGAGGACGATGCAGGAATCAGACGAAGCGAGTGCGAAGCGGGTAGAGTCGAACGAGGGAGGCCGATGGACATGGAGCAGGCCACCAGAGGCGACCGAAGAGAGAGCGAAGATGTTAAAAAGGATAATGGAGGAGGGTTGAGGGGAATCAACACGACTCCGCCTCACTGGGGCAGCCAATTTGTACGGAGCCGAGTCCGTGTGAGTTCGAAGGCGGAGGGGATCCCGCAGGGGTGGCAGAGAGGAGGGCCGAGTCCGTAGGGTTCGCGACGGCGAGAGCCGGTGCGAACGCGAACGGACCAGGGCGAGATCGGGTGCAAACGGCGATGGCGAGGACGGAAGCGGGAGCGAGAGCGGAAACGAGAGACGAGAGACGACAAGAGGCGATGTCCTTCGAGTGCCCGCGGTAGGGCCTGACTTCCGGGACTAACGCGCAGCGAGAGAAAGGGAGAACACAAGATAGACTCCTATTAACGAGCTAGAACGCGAGGGTTAAATACATGTAGAACAGTAGCTATTCCAGACAAGTAGGTAGGAAGGAATAGGTAGGGGAGAGGCGGCATATGGGAAGCGAACAAACGAAACGCGGAGACGACCGAGTCAAAGGGAGATGGGCGCGAACACGAGTAACCGAAACTAAGCATCTAAGTGAAAGGGGGTGGTGAAGATATACGGGCATACGAGAATGGAAAACAAAGAGGGCCGAGATAGTATGACGCACGACAATAACCCTCCGACGACAGCGCGATGACCGGCGCGATCTCCAACGGCGTCTTGCAGGTGGCTCAGAGCGGGTGAGCTGTGGTCTTGACATCTTGAAAGAGATAGGAGAGATGGGCGATGCGATGGGAACGGGATGTTGATGGACAAAGGAGACACGAGGCGCGGGGTCGTGCGGCCTGTGTACGAGGGGCTGGAGAGTATTTTGAAAGGCGAATACGAGCGGCGACGGTCCATGGTGACGAGAGGTAAAGCGAGCGATGGCGAGAAGGCAACGAGCGGGAGAGAGAGTGTGTGTGTGTGTGTACACACGAGGCGAGAGGGAAGGGGAAGACGTGAGGGGCGATAGTGAGGGGCGACGCCGTGAGAATGTGAGACCGGAATGGCAGCTGGGCCACGCGACGCCGGACCGAGACCGAAAACACCGAAAATACACGATTGCGGGCCCAGAGCCCGAGCTATCCTTACAACGCCTATACTCCAAACTTGATATCAAATGGGGTTACAACAACGTACGGGTCAAAGGAGGAGATGAGTGGAAAGCTGCGTTTAAAACTAACCAAGGACTCTACGAACCCTTGGTCATGTACTTTGGCCTCACAAACTCGCCCTCAACGTTCCAAGAAATGATGGACACAATCTTCCGACCCCTTGTTCTCACCAACGAAGTGATCGTCTACATGGACGACATCCTAATCGCGACCGCCATCGACTACCCCCATCATCGCGCGGTACTCCATGAAGTCCTCCGCCTGTGTGAGGAGCATGATTTATACATCAAGCCGGAGAAGTGCGAATTCGAAGTCCTCGAGGTGGAGTATCTGGGGCTGATCATAGGCCACGGAAACCTGCGTATGGACCCCGTTAAAGTACGGGGCATCCAGGAGTGGCAAGCCCCGAAAACCCTCAGAGAAGTACGCGCATTCCTTGGGTTTTGCAACTTCTACCGTCGGTTCATCCGAGGATTCTCCTCACTGGCGCGACCACTTCACAACCTCACGCGAAAAGACACACCATGGCGGTGGGGACAGGACGAACAAGACGCGTTCACAAACATCAAGCGGTGCATTGGACGCGAACCCACACTATTATTCCCCGACTTCTTAAAGCCATTCGAACTAGAAGTAGACGCCTCAAACGTAGCCATCGGAGCCGTGCTGAACCAACTAGGCCCGGATCAGAAACTGCACCCCGTCGCATTTCACTCTGAGTCGCTAAGCTCAGCGGAGCGCAACTACGACATCTACGACCGAGAGTTACTGGCGGTCGTGAAAGCGCTGAAAGCGTGGCGAACGTACCTCGTCGGTTCCCCGCACAAAATTATTATCCACACCGACCACGCCAACCTCCAATACTGGAAGGAACCACGAAAAATTAGTCGCCGAGTAGCATGCGAATTCTTGGAGCTGTCGGAGTATGACTTCGTACTGAAGCACGTCTCCGGGGCAAAGAACGGTCGCGCAGACGCCCTATCGAGACGAGCGGACTACACAGTCGACGAGGAGGACAACAACAACGTAACCGTCCTCCCCGCCGAACGATTTATCCGTGCCACGGAGATGTCAATGCACGACATGGACATCTGGACCCAAATCTCGCAGAACCTTGATGAGAAGGATGTACTACGCTGGGTTGAGCCCCATAACCTGAAAAAGGTGGGGGGGCTATGGTGGAAGGGAGACGCCTTGGTTGTCGTGGGCGACAACGATCTTAAACGGGGGGTAATCACCTTTTTCCACGATACTCCCGCTATGGGACACCCCGGGATCGCAAACACTTTCGAACTCCTCCGTCGCGACTACTGGTGGCCCAACATGCGCAAGGACGTGGAAGACTACGTTAAAGGTTGCGCGACGTGTCAAGCTAACAAAATCAACACGCACCGACAAAAACCACACCTCTTCCCCATCACCACAGATCCAGACGCCAAACCATTCGAAGTCGTAGCCATGGACTTTATCACGAAACTCCCAGTATCTGACGGGTATGACTCCATCCTGACCATCACAGACCACGACTGCTCGAAAGCGGCCATCTTTATCCCCTGTCACGAGTCGATAACCGCTGAGGGGGTAGCGCGACTCTACCTGCGCCACGTGTACCCGCACTACGGCATCCCTCAGAAGATTATCACAGACCGAGATCCCCGATTTACTTCCGCCTTCATGAAAAACCTCTGTAAAGTCCTCGGCATCCGTCAAAACATCTCTTCCGCCTATCATCCACAGACAGATGGACAATCAGAACGCACAAACCAGTGGCTGGAACAGTACTTGCGACATTGGAGCAACGTGCAGCAAGACAACTGGGCCGAGGCATTGCCAGTCGCGCAATTCGCGCACAACGCCTGGCCAAACGCAACCACAAAAGAATCCCCCTTCTCCCTTATCATGGGTTGGGAACCACGCACCATGTGGACGCCGAAGCCTACAACATCCCCATCAGTCGAACAGCGCTTAGAAGAAATGGTCATCAGACGGCAACACGCGCAGGACTGTATTAAGCACGCGCAAGACTTGATGATGAAGCGAGGGAAGACGCGTTTTGTCCCATATCAGGAAGGAGCCCAGGTCTGGCTAGAAGGGACGAATCTGCGAACCTTCTACCCAACCGCCAAACTCGGTCCGAAGCGCCACGGACCTTTCCGTATTAAGAAGGTCCTCTCAGACGTCTCTTACGAGTTGGAACTCCCCGCCACATGGAAGATTCACCCCGTGTTCCACGCTAACCTCCTCACCCCATATAAGGAGACGGAACTACACGGCGCAAACTTCACACGCCCTCCACCTGACCTTGTCGATGGAGAAGAAGAATTCGAAGTAGAGCGCATCCTGCAGTTCGAGACTGCATGGAAAAGGGCGCAAGCTGCAATTCCTAGTCCAATGGAAGGGGTTTCCCATAAGTGACAGTTCGTGGGAACCACTCGAAAACGTACGACACACCTCAGAACTTATCGCCGACTTCTATCACCTAAATCCTACCGCCGATGGGGCTGGACGAAAGATATAAATGACACCCCTTCGACGCCCATTACTGCCCGTCCCCATCTCTATCATGTCTACTACTCCTATCGTCTCCACCATCCCCGCTCGCCGCCCAGTCGAGGTTATCCTCGAAAATCTAACCGTACCCTCGCAGGATCTTGGTGTCCCGTCTGAAGTAGACGGTCGTACGCCGTACTCGGTAATTCTTAGCCGCCCCACATCCCCTGTCCTTGCCCAAGTCGCGACGGCCCTTTCTAAGCTCCAAGAACCACCCACTCCCATACTCCCCCCTCGTCTCCCCACCATCCCGATCATCCCATCCTCGCCAGCCTCACCCCCACCTGTCGACACGCCCGTTGCTGTGCACGACGTACCGGTCCCATACTCCCTTACACCACCACCCCCTCTCAGATCGTCGATAGTCGACGCAGCCCATTTCCCCGCCCCGACATTCCCTGCAGGAATTGACCACATCCCGACGCCTATTCCCCAACTACGCATCGCCGAGCCAGACCCTGCCTTGGCCCTCCTCGATGATGAAGATGAGGAAGAAGACGCGATCAACCCCGGCCTCCCCTTCTTCCTCAACGACGCCACCTCCCCCACTTTCTTCCCACTCTTGATCGGCGGAGGCGACTGCCCACTACAGACCGCCCGTTTCATCTATTACCGAAAAAGTTATCAGGGAGGTTGTCGGGACCATGGGGAAGGGCCACCCCTGCTACATCTCGCAGGTCTTCCTCAACTCAGGTTTACGGAGACCAACTTCCCCAGCACATTACCAACAACCAGCTAGACATGTTCCACCCCCACGACCCCCGTGCGATTGTGCTCGACGAGGTGCTTGCAGAATTGCGAAGCCCCCGTCTCCATGCCGAGGTATCCCGTCTCCGCGAATGTCTGGTGCGTAGGGACGCGATACAGACGCGAGCGTCGGACCTTCGACGCCTCCAGTCCGAACTAACCAAAGACGAGTTTGGGCTGGACATGGACCTCGCTGGTGTGCGTAAGAGACTGCAGTACGCTCGGGCTATCCCCCTCATATCCAACAAATACGCAGAGCTTCACGCGAAGCCGGTACGTCCCAGGGGAACGCCTGACCAAATTCCCTTACTCCCGCGTGTGGGAGGACCCTGCGAGATGCCACGCCTTCAAGAGGGAGGCCGTCAGCGGCAACGCAGATGCTTTCAGTGTAAGTCCACCGAACACTTGGTGGCGCAGTGCCCGGACCGACGAGAGCGCGAGCCATGCAAATGGTGCGGCAGTCGGGTTCATCGGTCCAACACCTGCCTGATTCGCAGGCTCTCTCCCATGTCCCCCGCGTACGTCGACCCAGACAGTCGCCCCAGGTGGTGCGGCAAATGTCTGCGACGCGACGCGAGGCATGAAGAGATCAAGTGCCCGATGTACGAGCAGTGCAGGGATTGTGGTGAGCGTGGACGTTTCCTATTCCTGCGTCGTCATACCTGTCCTCGCACTCCATCCCCCACACCTACCAACGTTGCGCCGGAAGAGGACTGTTATTACGCTAGTGACTAGTTGAAGTCGTGGCGACTTCAAGTCTGACAGGGGGGTAATGTTACGAACTCGAAGTGCTGCTTATCTTTTCCTCTACTATGTTGCCTCGCGTTCGCGTGTACTTTTACCCATGACCCACTTCTTTTACTTCTTCGGCTTCCATCTCGCACCCACCGCCTGACCATTACGATACCGGTCTTACGATTCTTAGAGTCCGCGGACGCCATCTGACCTCCGCGTGCCCCCGCGGGATTCGCTTGTTCCATTTACAGACTTTCCTTTCACATTACTCGATTAGCTCGCTAGGGCCAGTACCCTAGGATCGCGCCATGTGTTTGCGGCTCGCAAACATCCTGTACTAGTATATAAGTCACGCCCTACCTAGCTTGTACGGTAGACTTGACTTCTTGTGCAATACCACATTGTCTTTGCCTCACGACCCTTGTTCGACTCGCACCTTCGCTTGAGTCTCCGCCTTCGCTCGCCCTTGCGCTTGAGCCCCGCCCTCTACTATTGCCCTAGTGTCCCTGGGAGGCCTAGTGGTACTTGTTCATCACCGAACTGAGTCTTAACGGACTCACGCCTTTCCGATCCCGTTGACTTGCGAAAGTACACGTCGTACTTAACGCCCCTGTGGTGGCGTTACATGAGGTGGAGAGAGTGGATAATATTGTGCCTTTGCACCCTTCTCTTTGCTAGTGCGTGCACCTTGCACCATACTGAAGCGATCACCATGAAGAGCTGCATGTCCAGCCATTCCATTTAACTTGGCTGAACCCAGCATATCTCCTTTGACACCACAGAGATATGCCTTTAAAACAAAGTAGGATGAATCAATTATATCCCATGTCCATATTCCTTCACTAGCCATGGCCATCTCCTGGAAAAGAGGATATATGAAGGACTCAATATTTCCAGGAGATGAAGGCCCAGGAATAGCAAGGGGGATGATAATATTTTTTGCCCTATATCGCCTCTCTGGTGGGAGATTGAGTAGCACAACAACCAAAAGCCACACATTGGATTGTTTCTTCATGGTGAGCTGAGCACCATCAGTAGAGATTGTAATGGCAGTGTCTCTGGCATCTTTAAATAGCCCCATATTTTTATAGTGATCAACATGATTTGCAGAGTTGGCAAAATCAGAATATGTCTGCCTGTTGGCACCTGAAGCCACTGCAAGGAGTTTCAGAGTCTCCTGCAAGCACCTGTCTCTGTATCTCATCTCTTCTGATGTTTCTGCAACTGAATAGTGTGACTGAATGATGGGAATGATGGGAATATAAAGCATTTGTGCCCTTGGCTTTTGTGAAGCCCTAGGACCCAGCTTTTGCTTATAGCGTGCTTCATTGCAAAATTTTCCATCACAAGAGTGTGTGCAAAGGGTTTGAGACTGAAAGTCCCCAGTATAAGCCATGCAACTCCTGGGGCACATGTCAATAAATGATGGTGTCAGCCCAGTAAGCTTCTCCGCCAACTTCCGCACAGCATAAAGGCTGAGGATCTCCACATCTGTGGCCTCTGAAAGCACTTTAGCATGAGAGCCATAGGCTTTTACTGTGCCTTGGGACTCTGTCCATGCAAAGTAGTGCTGAAGGGACAGCACTTCTGCCCTAGATAGAGCGTATTCCCCTGGGGGACCAGAAGGGGGAGGGGGAAGAGCATAGTCCCCCAACAGCTTCTTCTGGAGCTGTACAACAGCCTCTGGCAAAGAGGGACTTGCCCTGCTTGTCTGACTAGACTCCTCCAAAGCCTCAGATAGGGCTGAGTCTTCCATCTCAGCAACATCCTCCGCAAACATATCTAAAAAGTCAGAGTCATAACCCAAGTCCACAGGCTGAGGGGGGGCTTCTAAGATCTCCTCAGCAACCTCAAATAGAGCAGATTGGCCATCAGAGCTAGATAGATCATCCTCAGAGCCAGACAGATCCTCAGAGTCAGATGAATCCTCAAAATTTGCAGAGGCAAGCATAGAGGGCTCCATAGGATCACTATTGTAGCCTGGGAGATCTGTAATTGTGTAGTTTAGATACCAATATATCAAGAGATTTTACTTACCATCAACATCTGTCATCACAGCATCAGCATCTCCCACTGCACTCCCAGCAGCATGAAAATCTGATTTAAAAAATTGAGCTAGGAACCAAAGCACAGTAAAATAGTACCAACCATCAGTCTCCCTCTGAGCCCCTTCTGGGCCTTCCTGGAGTGGTGCTGGTGCAACAGAGGTATTATCTAGATTAAGATCAATATCAAGGCAAATTAGTTTTTGATTAAGGGCATAAAAAAATAAACATATACCATCAGGATGAGAAGATAGGCTAGCTGATTGAGACTCCCCAGCTATGCTAGCAAGCAACTGTGCAGTCTGGTCATAACAGCTCTGCAAGTAGTTGATTGTGTGCTGAGAACCCTGCAAACCAATCTGATCTAGTAGCTGAACTTGGTTCTGCTTAAGATGACCCTGTATTGTCCTTCTGGTGAGATGCTTCATTGAGTTGCATTGGAAGCATGGACAAGGGTACTTTGGCGCAACTGAGGCCATAGTATGTGGTGTAGATGCGTGAATGAGTGTTGTTGATGGCCCGCAGATAGCAATCCTAAGGATCGCGGGAACTTCGGGCCGTCGCTCGACGCACCGAAACAATGTGTAGTAAGCATTGCATTTGCGTGACTTGCTTGTTGGTTTACTCTCGTTTGCACTCGTCACATTTTTTCTCTTACCTTTTTTTTTTTTTTTTACAATGTCTCCTCCCCGCTACGACCATTCCGAAGATGAAGATGAAGACCTCTTTGGGGCTGGGTCTGACGGTGACGATAACTATGATACCATGCGCCCTCCCTCGAGTCGCTCGAATCGACGGCCCCCCCACAGCTCCCTCTCCGGCGGCACGGGAGTTTCGTACTCTAAGTTTTCGCAACAACGTGCACATCCCTCGGGTGCCCTTCCCAAACACTCCAGTCTTTCGCCGGACCTCATCGCAGCTCTCACACACGACGAGCTTTATCACAACCAACAGTATCAGAAGACACACCAAAAGGTCGCCAAACTCGAGCACACGGTGTCTGAGATGGTATGTGAGATCGTCGAGCTGCGACGCACTTGTAAGGGAATTGGTAAGTCATCGCCTCCCTTTGTTTTTTTCTTCTTTAGCTAATACACTGTTATCCCAGCTTTCTCTACCACTCCTGTCATGAACGATACATCTCTCACCCCGAGCGACTCGTTTTCGCATGTTCTCTCTGGCACCGTCGACTCTCCGCTTCCACCTCCTTCGGCCGGCCCGCAGCCTCTTATCCGCCCCCAGCACCTCCCACAATCGGTCCTCTGGACTACCGAGGACGCCAAGAATGACCCGCTAGTCGGAATCAAAGAGAGCAACAAATCGCGACCACCGATGGAACGGGCCATCCGTCTCCCAAACGGAACTGGCATCATGAAATCCCAATGGATGTCGATCCGTGCTTCCGCCTGGGCCATCTTGCGTTCAAATCTCGAAAGACTTCACAGTACCGACCCGCGCTCTATTGACGAACCCCGCAAAAAGAGGTATTTCAAGTCGTTCTTCCTCAGTGAGTGGAACGCTGCTATCGCTGAGCTCGAAGCCGCCGCCCCTCTTCTCACTTTGTGTGCGGACCATTGGAAAGCCGACGCGACTCTCAGCGCTGTATTGAGGGACAAGCCTCTTCCTTCACAGCCTCCCTCTTCCCACTCGCTTCCTCCCCAACAATCCTGTCTCTCGTCCGAACTGTCGTCAGCGCCGGCTTCGTCGGGCCCACAGACCCAGAAGACGACTGAAGGCGGCAAATCCAAGCGCCCCCGTGCTCGATCCCCGACGCAACGGCCCAACAAGAAGGCAAAGCACGACAGGCAGAAGGGCAAGGAGACGTCTGGGACAGGGACAGGTACGCACACGTTTTATCACATTTCGAAAACACTAACTATGCCGCAGGCGTTTCAGGCAGTCTGCCCCCGTCCCCGTCCCCGCCTTCGCCCCCTGCTTTCCTCGCCATGGCTCGAGCTGCAGCGCCTTCGCAACCCCGCGCTCAACCTAGGGCTAACTTCAAGGACATTATCGTGTCCCCCTCTGGTATGTTTCCTTTTATCGTTTTTTCTGTCACCTCGCTGATTAATTCTCTACCCAGCTTCCAACTTAATAGGTATGCTCTATCGGGCCATAAAAAAAAACTACTAATTTTTGAATAGATGTTATTACCAACGACTTTTCGACGGTCCCTGACGCCGTGGACCTCCTCCGAGCCATGCACGATGCCACTGATTGTGAAACGCATAAACCGTCCAATGACGTCACAGCACTACTCGATCGACTCGACTCTGCGGATCCCGACGCACCAGGATGTTGACGATGACGACTCGAACGAGAATTGGGGCCATGTGCAATTCACTGGGGGTGGTCTGACAATTCGGTCAGCTCTCATGGATTGGGAGTCGGTGGGTAGTACCTCGACCGTGTTCAAGCTGATCGCGGCCACGGTTAGGACCTGCAAGGTGGCCAGGGCGTTGTGTACTGCGAGAGGGCGGTCCTCTACTGCGTACCTGGCCGACAACTATCTCGAACTATTGTTCGAGCAGCTCCAACGCTGCTGGAAGGACGCACAGGTAAGTCTAAAACATAGTTACTTATATTTGCTAACTATTGAACAACTGCCCCGCCCCGTGCTCCTTCAACCCAGTCATCATCTACCTCACCCCTCGCCCTCGCTGCTGCTGCCTCTGGATTGTCAGACGCCGAGCCTGCCCCCTCCAAGTCCAAGCCCGCCCCCAAGTCCAAGCCTGCCCCCAAGCCCAAGGCTGCGCCCTCCAAGCCCAAGGCCATGCACTCCAAGCCCAAGGCCGCTCCCTCCAACTCATCGGGTACTGCACCCGCCGCGCCCGCCAAACCTTCCTCCACCAAACCATCAGGCGCCAAGGCCGGCCCATCCAAGTTGTCGGGCACTAAGGCAAGCCCCTCCAAGTCGGCCAAGCGCACCAAGCCCGCTGCCACCAAGTCGTCGCCCACCAAGCCTGCCCCCAAACGGGCAACACTCTCACGCGCAGCTAAGGCACACCGTGGTGCCCCGATGGATCAAGACGAGTCGACTTCACCAGAAGCCTCGTCGGAAGGCTGAGCCAACTCGGTTTTGTTTTGTTTAGTTTAGTTGTCAATGTCAATTTGATTTCTTTTGGCCATTAATTACTGTGTGAAAAACAAATTAATTCGGAAATCTGTGTGACTATGGAATGACTATGGAATGACTATGAAATGACTATGAAATGACTACAGATGATTTGACTATAACTTGACTATGAAATGACTACAGATGATTTGACTACGACTAAGAAATGACTAATGCCATTCTCAAGAAAACTGACTACAAATTGACTACAAATAGTCATCTAGAAGTCATCTTGTAGTCACTAAAAATGACATTTAGTCATTTTGTAGTCAGTTGACCACCATCTGACTTTTTTCTGACTTTTTTCTGACTTTTTCTGACTTCTGACCGACTTTTCTTTTTTACTGAGGGTGAACTTTGACGCGAAGCGCGGATCTCGGTCGCTAATGATTTTTGCCAGTAGTCCGAATCTTTTAAACACGTGGGTGACGTACAAGGCGGCAGTTTCTTCCGCCGTTATCTCTTCGACGCAGGGAATGAAGACGGATGCCTTAGTGCAGTCGTGATCGGTTACCGTGAGAATCGAGTCATGCCCTTGGGATACTGGTAGTTTAGTGATAAAGTCGAGGGCTATAACTTCGAACGGCTTAGCGTCAGCTATCGGCATAATGGGGACTAGTGGTGCTCTTGTGGGTCGGTTGTTGACTTTGTGGCGTTGGCATTCCGCGCAACCTTTGACGTATTCGGTTACGTGCTTCAGTACGTGCGGCCACCAATGACTTCGCTCGATGATTCGCGCTGTGCGTTTGATTCCTGGGTGGCCGTATACTGGGGGGTTGTGGTGGTTAGCGATGACGGCACGTATGGCGTCTTGCCCTCCTGTGACTACTCGTGCACCCTGTCGATACCAGACTCCTTCGACTTTCTTAAGTCTGTAAGGGTCGATCCACGGGCACAGGATGTCTTCGTTTTGGTCGAGTTTTTCTGGGGTTTGGGTTGTGAGGTTCCGGATAAAGACTTCTTCGGGTAGTACTATGACTCCTTCGTTGTCATCCTCTCCTCGGTTGTAGTCGGGTCGCCTGGACAGGGCGTCCGCGCGTCCGTTGTTGGTTCCCTTGATGTGGTGGATCTCGAAGTCGTATTCCATGAGCTCTAAGACTTCTCGGGCTACGCGGCGACTTATCTTTTGGGGGGATTTCCAGTGCGTAAGGTTGAGGTGGTCCGAGAATATTTTGATCTTGTGTGGGGAGCCCGCCAGGAATGACCTCCAGTGTCGCAGCACTTTGACGATGGCCAGGAGTTCCAGGTCATAGATGTCGTAGTTGCGTTCTGCTTCGTTCAGGGTGGCTGAGAAGTATCCGATGGGGTGTCGTTTCCTGTCTTTCTTCTTCTGTAGGAGGACCGCCCCTACCGCGTATCCGGACGCGTCTACTTCAAGCTCGAACTGGTCCGTCAGGTTAGGGTGTGTGAGTACTGGTTCGCTGGTAACAAGGTCTTTAAGGGTTTGAAAGGCTTTCTCTTCATCCTTGCCCCACGTCCACTCGGTGTCTTTGCACGTAAGTTTGTTGAGGGCTCGTGCGTAGGTTGCAAAACCGCAAATGAAGAGGCGGTAAAAATTGCAGAAACCTAGGAAGGAGCGTACGTCGCGTACCTTTGTAGGGCGGGGCCAATCCCATATGCCTGAAATTTTTACGGGGTCCATACGAGTTACCCCCTTTTCAAGGATTACCCCCAGGTAATCCATTCGCGGTTGGTGGAAGAGGCATTTCTCGGGTTTGAAGTACAGATGTCACGGTACGCGAAGTGGACTCTTACTTTACGGTGATGACCCCTTAGTAAGACGTAATGTGTCATGGACTTAGTCGCTCAGTCAGCAGTAGTACGGTATCACATGCCAGAGGGGCATGACTCATTCCTAGGATAGCTGTAGTAGGGTTCGAGCTACTTACGCTACTCGTCGTACGGATTCGGGAGGAGCTTTAAAGTGTCCTCATACATGTATAAATAGTGGGCCGATAAGACCAAGATACGCCATCTTGGTCTTCTTCAATCACCACTTCCTCCTCTTCTCTCTCCCGCGTGCCTTCGCTTGTCTCCTTTGAGCAAGTCGTCTTCTTCGATCGCCTAGTGACTCGAACGTCCTAGTGCTGGATACATCCGTGTCACGTGCCTCGATAAGCGCCGTGTGCATGTGCCCAAGTCACGTGACTTATCAAGAGAATATCCGCTAAGTCGTGAACGCCCTTTCGCAGTCCAAGTCGGACTAACGCCAGTGGTGGCGTTACATTAAGACCAAGATCCCTCATCGTGGCGTTCACAACTCGAGACCAGTGGAGAAACTTTCAAACATACTCCCTCGAACGTAGGGGAGACCGCAACGTACCAACACAATTCCTGGGAGCAGCTAGGTGGAGAGAATACCGAGGAGAAACCGGTTACTTTGTAGACTTCGCATCGGGACCCACTCGATACCGACCAGTTGAGTTCAACTTTGAGAACTTGTGCTGGGTGGAGATTACGTGGAACCCTATAGACAACAGGTTTGACGCAGTACGACCAGCCGGGAGAAACTACAATTGCGACATCGACGCAAGAGGACTACCTACGCGAGAACAGTGGGGACGTATCGACGGACAACCAGAGGAAGAACCTAGTACATCCGAACCCAGAACCCCAGCCCCCTCCGAAACTAGCGGAGACGAAGAAACTTCCAACGCCGGCGACGAATCGGACATTGAAGAAGTAGTCCAAACAGCTGAGTCCCTTCGCATAGACGAACCCGAAACCATCCACGTACACGCCCCCGCAGTCATGGCCACCGCAACCTTAACCCACGAAGAACTAGCCACGGAAGAAGTACGACGTATTACAGAAGAAGCGGAAGCTCATCTGCAACCCATCAACCCCGCCACGGGACACCGCATGACGGCTGACGACGCAGCCATCTTTCGCGCAGTAGGCCCAGACATTCCAGACCCACCACCAGGAGTCGGAGGACCCGCACCACCTAGAAGACCAGGAGGAAGTTTCGGTCAAGGCCCGCCAGGAGGAGGCGGAGGAAGACATCCGCATTTCGGCGGAGGAGGAGGAGATAACCCATTCGGAGGAGGGCCACCACCCCCTCCAGGTGGACCACCGCTCGGAGGGCTCCCACCAGGACCACCCCACGGAACAGAAAGATTAGTAGGAGAGGTGCCAACCGTCTTTGACGGCAATAGAAAAGAGTACGAGTCCTTTCTCACTCAATGGCACATTTACTGGGGACAAAACGCAGAGGCGCCAATCATGCTCAACGTCTATCGACGGTGCCTGCTCTTCCTAGGACTCATTAAGGGACCTCAAGTAGCCAACTGGACTCTTGGATTCCTCCAGTGGCTCAACAACGAGCTGCGCCTCGGGAGAAGCAGATACGACGACTACCTGTGGAATACGCTAACCGCAGGATTCTCGGATCGATTCTCCAACGTCCTCGAACAAGAAGAGGCACAAGCCACGTTAGCCAAAGGGTTCAAAATGGTCGGAGACGACATTGATTTGTACGTCACCAACTTCGAACAGCTGGCACGGAAGGCTGACTATCGCCTCAACGACCGCCAAACTCTGGATCGCTTTACGGCGGGACTGCCCAAGGCATTATTCACCAAAATCTACGAAATGGACGATCCACAAAACTTCAACGAATGGAAGGAAGCAGCCATGCGCCGCCAAAAACAATACATCCACCTGCGCGCGCGACTTAACCTCACCGGTACATCGTCCCGGGCACCACCACCCACACGCCAAACCCAGCCTCGTGGATACGCCCCACCTTGGGGACCACCGCGCTACCCGCCACCACGATACGATCCAAACGCCATGGATACATCGGCGGACCGATCACGCGCAAGACTCGCGATGGTAGGAGACCCCAAACCGCCATTCCCACCACGTGGAGGGCCAGGACAGCAAAGAGGAGGTGGACAACGCAGAGACATGAGGGAAGTCATCTGCTACAACTGTAACAACCCCGGCCACTTCTCACGAGATTGTACGCGCCCCAGAAAGCAAAGGCAGCAGTACCAACCACGCGCCACTACAAGTCGCAGCGCGGAAACCGATTACTACAGCCAGGAACCCGTAATCGCAAGACGCGCAGACGCTACAGCCGAAGAACAGGCGAAGGGATGGATGGACACCATACGGGGGGCTAGTGACGAAGTAAAAGACCTCATATTCAAAGACCTATGGACCCAAGAGGGTTTTCAGGACGCCTAAACCCATCGGCCTGGGTGAGGGCAGTTAATTGTAACTCTGTAATCATGACTCGCTACCGTTCGCTCCGAATTCCAGTCTCGATTCGAACAAGTTACTCCATGGCCGACATTAAAGGACTCATTGATTCGGGTGCCACCGACAACTTCATAAGACCAGCGTTTGCTAAACGCATGGGCCTCGGGCTACAAGCCCTCGAGCGACCAAAGAAAATATGGAACATAGACAACACGGAAAACAAAGCTGGGTCCATCACTCACTTCGTCGACCTAGACGTCCAAACCAACGGAATTAACAAAGTTATGAGATTCCTAGTCACGGACATTGGAAACGAAGAGCTAGTCCTCGGATACCCCTGGCTAGCAACCTACGAACCCACCATCAGCTGGACTCACGCCACCATCCACGAAAATGCGCTTCCAATAGTGCTCCGATCAATCAACCCTACGGGACTACAAACTACGATAGCAAGCGCAATTACGCAACAGGAAGGGGAAGATATCATACAGGAACTCGAGGAAGAGTGCCAGATACGTACCACGGCCACAGAACTCGCCATCGCCGCTAATCAGAATACGGTGGCGGCAGTTATCCCCGAACCATATCAGCGCTTCGCCAAGATCTTCAGCGAAGAAGCATCTCACCGATTTCCACCCTCTCGACCATGGGATCACGCCATTGACTTCAAACCAGGGACGCCGGCCAGTATAGATTGCAAAGTCTACCCCATGTCGCAGGACGAAGACGGACAACTCCGTAAATGGTTGGACGAACAACTCAAAATGGGCTACATACGACCTTCGAAATCACCATACGCGTCATCTTTCTTCTTCATCAAAAAGAAGGACGGCAAACTACGACCCGTACAGGACTATCGACGCATTAACGCGTGCACCGTACGTAACCAATACCCACTCCCGCTCATGGCCGAGCTCATTAACGACCTGGGAAACGGACACATCTACACCAAACTCGACGTACGGTGGGGATACAACAACATACGAGTCAAAGAAGGCGACGAACCTAAAGCCGCGTTCAAAACCAAATACGGACTCTTCGAACCCCTCGTTATGTACTTCGGGCTTACCAACTCACCGGCAACCTTCCAGAATATGATGAACGACATCCTAGGCGACGTCATCCTCTACTACCAATCACGCGGTACAATCATCCGAGTATACATGGACGACATCGGCATCGCCACAACCGAAGAGGCCGGTTTACAAGCCCACATCGAAGCAGTTAGCGCAGTACTGCAAGTCGCGCTCGACCATGACCTCTACTTCAAACCCGAGAAATGCCTCTTCCACCAACCGCGGATGGATTACCTGGGGGTAATCCTTGAAAAGGGGGTAACTCGCATGGACCCTGTAAAAATTTCAGGCATACGCGATTGGCCCCGCCCCACGAAGGTACGCGACGTACGCTCCTTCCTAGGCTTCTGCAATTTTTACCGACTCTTCATCCGCGGTTTCGCAACGTACGCACGAGCCCTCAACAAACTCACGCGCAAAGAGGCCGAATGGACGTGGGGCGAAGACGAAGAAAAAGCCTTTCAAACCCTCAAGGAACTCGTCACCAGCGAACCAGTACTCGCGCATCCCAGCCTGACAGATCAATTCGAGCTCGAAGTGGACGCGTCCGGATATGCAGTAGGAGCAGTCCTCCTACAGAAAAAGAAGGACGGAAAGCGACACCCCATTGGATATTTCTCAGCCACACTAAACGAAGCGGAACGCAACTACGACATATACGACCTAGAACTTCTTGCCATTGTCAAGGCGCTACGACACTGGAGATCATTCTTAGCGGGATCCCCACACAAGATTAAAATCTTCTCAGACCACCTTAACCTGACACACTGGAAATCCCCTCAGAAGATAAGTCGCCGCGTAGCCCGAGAAGTCTTGGAACTGATGGAGTACGACTTCGAGATCCACCACATCAAAGGAACCAACAACGGCCGCGCGGACGCCCTATCCAGACGACCAGACTACGACCGAGGAGAAAACGACAACGAAGGGGTCGTCGTACTACCGGAGAGAGTCTTCATTCGGAACCTAACCACACAAACTCCAGAAACGCTTGAACAAGACGAAGACACCCTACGACCGTGGGTGGACCCCTACAAACTCAAGAAAGTCGACGGAATCTGGTATCGACAAAACGCGCGAGTGATCACTGGTGGACGAGACGTCATACGCACCATTGTCGCTAACCACCACAACCCCCCGGTATACGGCCATCCAGGAATCAAGCGCACCACCCGAATCATCGAGCGAAGTCACTGGTGGCCACACATGCTGAAGCACGTTACAGAATACGTCCAAGGATGCGCAGAGTGCCAACGCCACAAAGTCAATAACCGACCCACGAAAGCACCCTTAGTCCCTATTACACCCGTAACCGACGCTAAGCCCTTCGAAGTCATAGCCCTCGATTTCATTACTAAACTACCCATATCCCAAGGGCATGACTCAATCCTCACGGTAACCGACCACGACTGCACCAAAGCCTCCATCTTCATCCCCTGCGTCGAAGAGATAACGGCAGAAGAAACTGCAGCCCTGTATGTAACTCACGTGTTCCGGAGATTCGGACTACCGGCAAAAATCATTAGCGACCGAGACCCGCGCTTCGCGTCGAAGTTCACCCGCGAACTATGCCGGATCTTAGGGATCTATCAGAACATTTCCACAGCTTATCACCCCCGAACGGACGGACAATCGGAACGCACCAATCAGTGGCTGGAACAATATCTGAGGTTCTGGACCAACGAGCGCCAAGATAACTGGGCGCGATTCCTACCAATGGCAGAATTCGCTCACAACAGTTGGCCACACGAAGCCACAAGGAAGTCCCCGTTCTCACTCATGATGGGATATGATCCGCGCGCTGATTGGACCGATAAGCCATCCCCCATTCCTCAAGTACTCACGCGACTCCAACAATTCCGAGAAGCGCGGAAAGAAGCCCAAAACCTCATCAAAAAGGCCCAATCGCTATGGATCAAACACCGAGATACGCCCAAGTATCAGCTAGGGGATCAAGTATGGTTAGAAGGGCGCCACCTCCGAACCAATCAGCCGACGGCGAAACTAGCGGCGCGACGACACGGACCCTTCAAAATCACGCGCGTGCTGTCACCGGTCAACTATCAACTTGAACTTCCCACACAGTGGAGTATCCACCCCGTGTTTCACATCGATTTACTCACACCTTATCGCGAGACGCCCCTACATGGGGAAAACTTCCAACGCCCACCACCGGATCTAGTGGACGGCGAAGAAGAATATGAAATTGAACGAGTTCTGGACTCTCGGCGATTCGGCAGAAGCAAGAAGCTCCAGTATCTAGTGAAATGGAGGGGTTACCCGGACTCGGAGAATCAGTGGGTCAACAAAGATGACATCTTTGCTGATGAAGCCATAGCGGAGTACGAGCGGGGTTCAACTGCGAACAAAGCTCATATAAGCGAGGACGACGACGCTAAGTCTTCCCCATCCCCCCACACTGGATTCCTCTCTCACACCACAATGTCCCTTCCCTCTTCCACCGCTTCCACCACTGTCGCTCCCTTCATCGGGGAATCCCTCACCTACCAAGAGCTCAACGACGCCCTCAGGGACATCGTCCCCGTTGAGGACGTTGACAACCCCAACGCCCCCGAAACCTTCTGGCTCCTCAGCCACGATGGCCAGCGGCTCAACTCCGCGCCATACACCGAGGCCCAAGTGCGTAGGCTTCGTGACGCTCTCAGAGACAGTCAGTCTGCCTCTCCTCGACCTCTCCCGGTACGAGTCGAATACCGGGTCGAAGCGGAAGAAGAGTCCGGCAACTCGACGATGGGAGGAGTGGAGGTCCACGGCAGAGATGTGGAAACTCGAGCAGTGGTCGACGGCAGCGACAAGGAGAACGAAGATCCTCGAGAAGAGGAGACTCTTCGACGCGATGATGCGCGCGCAATCCACGAGCAGCCGGAACGGGAGCTGAAGGAATGGTACCCAGCTGAGCACGCCTCCATCATTCAATCTACCGATTCTGATCATCCCAACGAAACCCCCTACACCTGTGACACCGTCGGTCGCCCCCTCTATCGAGGCGACATCGTCCACGACGACACACCCGTATCCCATCACCTATCCGTCCTCCACCGCCGCCTCACCGACTCCCGCTTCGCTCCCCACGGTTATGTACACAACCGAGGGGAGAAGTTTGTACACTTCCCTATCACCGACTCCCGCGGCGTCACCACACAAGCCCCGTACGTCCAAGTCATCATGAATCCGGACCCCATCGTCCTCGCCCTCGCATCGGACAGTGACAAGACGTTCTCCAAACCCCTGTACGCCGAGCCCCAAGTCCGAGAGCGGGGCAAACCCCACTACACCCCGGAGGAGACGTACTCCCTCATTCGGGGTCATGCGAACCAACATCGCCTCGACACCGCGGTCAACGCCCTACACGACGTGGGGCTTAAAGCTGAGTTGCACCGTTACCGCGAATACAGGCACGAGGCTGAAAGAGTCGAACAGCGACTCCATGCACTGGCCCAAGCGTTGGGAGGCATTCAAGGGGAGCTCGCCCGCAGCAAGTTTAGACTGGAGATGGCGGACATTCATAACCGAGTTGAGTCGGTTCAGGAGGGTTGGCTCGGGGGTATCGGACCTATTCGGCGCCGGGGTCGTCGCGGCTGAAAAGGGGGTGATGTCACGGTACGCGAAGTGGACTCTTACTTTACGGTGATGACCCCTTAGTAAGACGTAATGTGTCATGGACTTAGTCGCTCAGTCAGCAGTAGTACGGTATCACATGCCAGAGGGGCATGACTCATTCCTAGGATAGCTGTAGTAGGGTTCGAGCTACTTACGCTACTCGTCGTACGGATTCGGGAGGAGCTTTAAAGTGTCCTCATACATGTATAAATAGTGGGCCGATAAGACCAAGATACGCCATCTTGGTCTTCTTCAATCACCACTTCCTCCTCTTCTCTCTCCCGCGTGCCTTCGCTTGTCTCCTTTGAGCAAGTCGTCTTCTTCGATCGCCTAGTGACTCGAACGTCCTAGTGCTGGATACATCCGTGTCACGTGCCTCGATAAGCGCCGTGTGCACGTGCCCAAGTCACATGACTTATCAAGAGAATATCCGCTAAGTCGTGAACGCCCTTTCGCAGTCCAAGTCGGACTAACGCCAGTGGTGGCGTTACACGTACAATCCCGTGAGAAGTGGCCGGGGTTGTTACAGTTGTAGCAGATGACTTCCCTCATGTCTCTGCGTTGTCCTCCTCCTCTTGACTGCCCTGGTCCTCCGCATGGTGGGAACGGTGGTTTGGGATCCCCTACCATCGCGAGCCTTGCACGGGATCGATCCGCTGATGTGTCCATAGCGTTTGGATCGTATCGCGGAGGCGGGTAACGCGGCGGTGCCCAGGGTAAGGCGTATCCTCGTTGTTGGTTTTGACGTACCGATGGTGGACCCCGGGATGGCGTGCTGGTGAGATTGAGCCGTGCGCGTAGGTGGATGTACTGCTTTTGTCGTCTCATGGCGGCTTCCTTCCATTCGTTGAAGGTTTGTGGGTCGTCCAGTTCGTATATTTTGGTAAAGAGCGCTTTGGGTAGCCCCGCCGTGAACCGATCCAGTGTTTGGCGGTCGTTGAGGCGATAATCAGCCTTCCGTGCTAGCTGTTCGAAGTTCGTGACGTACGAATCGATGTCATCCCCTATCATTTTGAAACCTTTGGCCAGGGTAGCTTGCGCCTCTTCTTGTTCAAGGACGTTTGAGAAGCGGTCGGAGAACCCTGCTGTGAGTGTGTCCCACAGAAATTCGTCGTATCTTCCCCTTCCGAGTCGTAACTCGTTATTGAGCCATTGGAGAAACCCTAGAGTCCAATTGGCGACTTGAGGTCCTTTGACGAACCCTAGGAAAAGTAGGCATCGTCGATAGACGTTAAGCATGATTGGTGCCTCTGCGTTCTGTCCCCAGTAAATGTGCCATTGAGTGAGGAATGACTCATACTCTTTTCGATTGCCGTCAAAGACGTTTGGGGTTTCTCCAGCTAGTCTTTCTGCTCCGTGGGGTAATCCTGCCGGCGGTACTGCGGGTAGTCCTGCTGGTGGGGGTGGCGGTCCTCCGCCAAACGGGTTACCTCCGCCTCCTCCTCCACCGAACTGTGGTTGTCTTCCTCCGCCTCCACCCGGTGGTCCTTGACCGAAGGCTCCTCCGGGTCTCCTTGGTGGTATGGGGCCTCCTGCGCCCGGTGGTGGGTCTGGTCTGTCGGGCCCTACTGCTCAGAAGATAGCGGCGTCATCCGCGGTCATGCGGTGTCCCGTAGTCAGATTGATGGGTCGTAGATGCGCCTCTGCTTCTTCCGTGATGTGTCATATTTCTTCCGCGGCTAGTTCTTCGTGAGTTATTGTTGCGGTGGCCATGACTGCGGGGGAGTGTACGTGGATTGTCTCTGGTTCGTTTATGCGAAGGGACTCAGCTGTTTGAACTACGTCCTCGATTTCTGATTCGTCTCCGGCGTTGGAAGTCTCTTCGTCGCCGCTGGTTTCTGAAGGCGCTGGGGTTCTTGGTTCGGATGTGCTGGGTTCCTCTTCTGGTTGTCCGTCAATGCGTCCCCACTGTTCTCGCGTAGGTAGGCCTCTTGCGTCGATGTCGCAGTTGTAGTTACGTCCCGCTGGTCGTACTGCGTCAAACCTATTGTCTATGGGGTTCCACGTAATCTCCACCCAGCACAGGTTTTCGAAGTTAAACTCAACTGGTCGGTATCGGGTGGGCCCCGATGCGAAGTCTACGAAGTAGCCGGTTTCTCCCCGGTATTCTCTCCACCTAGCTGCTCCTAGGAATTGTGTCGGTACGTTGCGGTCTCCCCTGCGTTCAAGGGAGTATGTTTGAAAATGTCTCCACTGGTCTCGAGTTGTGAACGCCACGATGAGGGATCTTGGTCTTAATGTTACGCCACCACTGGCGTTAGTCCGACTTGGACAGTGAAAGGGCGTTCACGACTTAGCGGATATCTTGACAACAAGTCACGTGACTTGTATATGTGTACATGGCGCTTGTATGGGCACGTGACACTTGATGACTAAGCACTAGGACGTCTCAAGTCACTAGGCTGTTGATGAAGATGACTTGCTTTGGAGGGCAAGCGAAGCACTCGTGAAGGAGATGAGAATGGAGTGGTGATTAAAGAAGACCAAGATGGCGTATCTTGGTCTTATCGAACCACTATTTATACATGTGGGAGGTGGCTTTAAAGCTCCTCCTGAATCCGTACTACGAGTAGCGATAAGAGCTCGAACCCTATTACCGCTATCCTAGGAATGACTCATGCCACATCGGCATGTGATACTACTACGACTGCTGACTGATGCTACTTGTCCATGACACATTACGACTTACTAACGAGGTCATCACCGTAAGTAAGCGTTCACTTCGCGTACCGTGACAGTATCTTGGTCTTATCGAGCCACTATTTATACATATACGAGGACACTTTAAAGCTCCTCCCGAATCTGTATGACTAGTAGCGTAAGTAGCTCGAACCCTACTACAGCTGTCCTAGGAATGAGTCATGCCACATTGGCATGTGATACCGTACTACTGCTGACTGAGCGACTAAGTCCATGACGCATTACATCTTACTAAGGGGTCATCACCGTAAAGTAAGAGTCCACTCCTCGTACCGTGACAAAGATGCAAAGGTGGCCCGCTTTTTCAACGACCTCTTGGACGAGTGACTTCTGCTCCATAAAATCGGGCTGTGAGTCAAGAATCCGCTTCACACAGCAGTCAGTTGCCCTACTTTGGCACTTAGCTACTGGCTCGGATCCGTCATCTCGTTTCTTGGGCCATGACCCACATTTCATCACAAGTTTGTCCCTCCATAAGCCTCACTCCATGAGCACTTGTCACATCCCCTTTGGCTCACCAGGAAATTCTGCGTGGTTGGATGGGAAACACATTTTCTGAGCCACTTGCACACTGTTGTGCATGTGCCACCCATCCCGCATAGTGTTGGGGAAGTTCGGTCCCAGACTGATCCAAACTTGGTTTGAACCGAACCCAAACCGTTTAATCGGTTTGGGTTTGGAAAATTCTGAAAATAAACCGATGCCAAACCGTTCCAAACCGATTTAGAAAAATTATTAAAAATTATTTTATATTTTGTCCTTAAATGGTTTGGTTTGGTTCAAACTGAGTTCAAACCAAGTTTGAACCAAGTTTGACTGTGTTTGAACCAAAATAAATGGTTAAATTTATTATTATTAAAATTATTTCATGTTTTTGGTGTCAAATTAAGTTTAAACCAGGTCTTAACTGGTTTAAACTCGGTTTGAACTCGGTTTGAACCAAACCAAACCGATTAAGAAGCAATTTAAAACACCTTTTTTTAATCGGTTTGGAACGGTTTGGAACGGTTTGGAACGGTTTAGAACAGGTTTGAAGCGGTTTGGGTTTGGTTTGGTGAAAATTAAATGGTTCGGTTTCCGGTTTGGCCAAAACTGGCCCAAACCGAACCAAACCGAACTTCCCCAACACTAATCCCACATCTTTGCTTGCTTGCCACCAGGTTTCATATTCATCCTTGATGTGAGTAGTGCATCAACGGAATATGCAGAATGGCCTTGTGAATTGTCCACCATAACAAGTGCTTGATATGATGGGCCATGAGCACGTTCAAAGGCGGGTATGATCCTCTCAACCAGCTGTGAATTGGTATTGTCAGAAATCGTGTGATAAGACTTGGATCAGGACCGGAAACGAACTTGTTTCACGAAGAGTTCACCATTCCAATATCCATCATAATTAGTGATTGAAAGTCCGGTCCGGTCCGGTTTTTTTGCTTAATTTGGAAAGACCGGGACCGGGACCGATCCATCGGTTCATCCCCCGAGCCCAAAACCGGACCGAGCCGACAGGAGTCGGTCCCACCCGGTTGCCGGATTCTCAAAAGACCAGGTCATCGCGGTCTAAACCGGCTCATCCTGAGCCGGTTGCAACTGGTCAAAAACTGACTGCAACCGCATATGTTGCGGTGGCCACACATGTAAATAAATTTGTTGTTTTAGAAACTACAGTAATTACAGGACTATCTAATAGTATAATGTACAATCCACAGCTGGCAGTGATGGTGCGTGAGCCTCCGAGTGGCCCACCGCGACGCGGATCCCATCGCAATCGTCCTCGCTGGAGCCCGACGCCCTTCTCGTCGTCGTCGCGGCCATCGTCGTGGTCATCGATGTGTTGCTGTTGCGGTTGTCGACATGTTGCTGTTGCGGTTGTCGTCGTGTCGTCGCTGTGGAGCGTGTCGTTGTTGTAATTGAATGTGGCGCGTGTCGTCGTCGTTGCGGTTGTCGTCGTGTCGTCCGAGTCGTTGCGGCTGTTGATGTCGGAATGGGCGTGGTCGACGGTCGTAGTCGTTGGTGTTGGCGCAGTTATTCTCGTTGATGCCAGTCCAGAGTTTCTGGCCCGAGGTGGTCGTCGTGTCGTCTAAGTCGTTGCGGCCGTCGTAGTTGTCGTCGTGGCCACTGTCGAGTTGTCGGCGTCGTCGGTGTCGGCGTTGTTGCAGTCGGCGTCGTTGATGACTTGGAATGGTCGCGGTCGGTCGTAGTAGTTGGTGAGTCGAGTAACTTGAGTTGATGTCGGCGCGGTTGTTGTCATTGATGCCGGTCCGATTGCCGAGTCGCTGGCCCGGGTGAAATGGTAATCGTTGTCGTATTTGGTGGTCGTTGTCATCGTTGATGTTGGCGTAAAAATCGAGCGTTGCATGTTCGTGTAAAAACCAAGGTAAAAACCGGTTGGGACTGGTCCCAACCGGCCCTGTGGCGGTTCTGGCAAAATTCGGATTCCGAAGAACCGCAACCGGCCCAGCCCCCAAAACTCTAGGACCGGAACCGCAGGTCCGGTTGCAACCGGTTGCAGTCCGGTCCGGTTCCGGTCTTTTTGCAGTTCGTGCAACTGGACTTTTAAACACTAATCATAATTCTTGCCGTACTCCAAGGTCTGACTTCCTTCTGGCAGCCAACCTTTTGTGGAACAGATCACATCCGATTGATGCAACCCTCAGCCAACACCCTTCTTCTTCAGTGGCTGCTCCCCATCCAAGACCCATGACATCTTTTCATCATCATTTGATTGTGCTGTCATCTCGTCGTGAGCAAGGAGGACCAATTTCTGAGTCAAGAGATTTGGTGGAGGATCCAACTTGCCCTCCTTCTCTGTGTTTCCCACCTCAAAGAATACCAATCGCTTTGTGTATTCCTGCATCAGAGGAAGAAACACATTCTGGCGATAATCGATTACATCCTCACGCTCGTGGCCATCGAAGTATAACCCTTTTTTATGTGCCATATATTTGAACCCTTCCTTGTGAAGCCAGTGACGTGCAGTCCGGATGGAAATCCCCTTCAAGACTTTCATCTGGATGTGTGGGAACAGCTCCAGCTCCAAGTATTTCTTCAAACCAGCGGGCATCTCTGTCTCAACGATATTGCACAGGTACTTCTTTGCCTCATCTGGAATGAGCTTGTTTTTTGTGAAGTCGGACAGCTTCCGTGGATTCATCGTCCATTTGTTTGTTCGCATGTAAGAACGGAGCTCAGTTTGAACCTCCGGATCATCCAGCAGCGAGAAGACTTTCTTGTGACAGCCTTGTTTTGATTTCGGGAGTTCTCGAGACTTGATCCAGATCTGGACCCACTGCCTCACCATCCATCCACCCCACTTTGCAGCAAAACCTTGGCTTTCAGCAGCACGTTCAGATGCGTTGATCAAATGACGTTTATTGTTGACAACCATGTGCAGGCAGTTTTGGATTGGATGTGCACGCTTTGACTGCAACCCATTAGCACCGGCTATGAACTGGGTCTTCTGTGAGGTGATTAGCTTTTCGATGTCGAGCAAAGCATCCTTCAATTCTTGTGAACGAGCCTGCTTGGCTTGCTCTCGTGCAGTGCGGGCTGGGATGTCCAATTTGCGCCGCTTGGGCTTGGGAGCCTGAGGTGGACTTGGAATGACGCTCCGGGTGGACAATGGTGTTGCGCAGCAATGCACGCAGCAAACAGGAATGCACGTTCTCACCTTAGAGTAGGTAGAGAGACTATAGCGTGGAGAGGGTGCACAAGTGAGAAAGAGAGTGAATTGTCTATTCGCCTCCCTCCCCATAGGAGGGACTTTATACTCTATGGTCCTACGCTGACCATTTCCGTAAAAGTGATGAGTACAGGCGTCCACAATATCGCGTTTTCACACACACCTGATGTAAACTACCACTTCGAGATAGTCATAGGACTTCTCTCGCATAGAGGGCGTATTGCGCCCATTGTAGTACGTATCCCAACTACCGTAATAGGCAAACATACTACCGTAATGTCGTAACTGCTATAGATAAGGTCCTTACGTACTTATCACGTTCCAACACTCCCCCTTGCTTAGTGCAGCTAATTAAAGCGCGTCTAAGCAAATAGCAGCGTCCTCACGAGCTCTGGGTAAGAGCATCGAGTGAAAGTTGCCTCAGAGTCGATTAGTAGAGTGGTGTCCAACCCGACTCTAACACGTCTCATCAAGTTGTGAATGTCAACGACATTTTCCAACTTAGACGTCCCATTATTATGTCCCCATTAGGGACAGGACATGCGAACTTCCCTCTGGTAGTTCAATGAAAGGCTTAGAGTCATTTGTCTGCTAATTAAAGCGACATCATACCATGTCTTTTGAGAGTAAGGTGATTCTGTCCTGTGAGGAGACGATTGCTCATAACGCAGATGAACATAGAGAAACGTATGTTCCTTAAGAAGAAGCGGTGTACGCGAGAGTACAATAGCTCCTTCACGCTCTCCATCACGGATCTCCATCACGGATCTCCATCATCAGACATGGTGTGCGTGCGCGGTAGCGCACCAAACTCTAGCCCTAGCTGTTCCCTGAATTTTAGGAACTTGATACGACCCAGATTCTTTGTAAAGAGATCTGTGGGGTTCTCAGCTCCTTCAATGAAGAATAACTCTATCTTCTTTTCACGGATCACATCACGTATGTAATGGTGACGTAGATCAATATGTTTGATCCGTTTCTCCTGAACAGGATTAGAAGATAAGAATATGGAGCCTTGATTATCTCCGCATAATGGAATCGGTCCGAGATTAATTCCGAGCTCACTAAAGAGCGAACGGATCCAGACCAACTGTCTGCTTGTATCACACAGCGACATGTACTCTGCTTCAGTGGATGAGAGTGCGATAGACTTCTGCACTCTAGAATTCCAGCAGAACACTCCATTAGCCATCTTTACTAAGTAGCCCGTAGTGGACTTTCTCGTAACTGGGTCTGAAGCCCAATCAGAGTCTGCATATGCTATTATACCACCGTCACTTTTGCCATCAAAGACTAAAGCATAGTTAGAGGTACCAAGTAAGTAGCGGCAGATGTAGAGTGCATGCTTCATATGGTCCTCAGACGGATTGGCTGCAAACTGTGCCATTTTGGTAACAGCATAGGCAATATCTGGTCGTGTACCAATCATAATGTATAGGAGGGATCCTATCACTTGTTGGTATGACGCGCGGAGCTCTGGGGTTGCAGTTCCCTTATTAGGGGATGGATGATACCCTTCCGGTAGTGGGGTAGGTACTGATTTGGCGTTAATCAGTTTGAAACGCTGCAGCACTTTCTGAAGGTAATCCTGCTGATCTAACAGGATTCTACCTTTAGAACGTAGTATGTGCATGCGTAGAAACTCTTTGGTATCACCTAAGTCTCTGCATTCCCATATCTCCATGAAGCGCTTCTTCAGGGATGCTATGTCCTTTTTATTTCTTCCTAGGAAGAGGACGTCATCGACATAAACAATAACTACAATTGTTTTGTTGTCGTTAACAAACAGACCTGAGTCTGATTGAAGTCGTGTGCAGCTCAGGGAACTCATAGACTTATCCAGCGCTCTCCACCAAGCGAGTGCTGCTTGTTTAAGTCCGTATATAGCTTTCCTTAAGTGCATGACTTTGTTTTGTTGGCTAGGGTCTTTAAACCCTTCAGGTTGTTCCATATAGAGTTCCTCATCAAGGTCTCCATAGAGGAAGGCAGTTTTGACGTCAAGTCCAGAGATGTGCCAATCCTTCAGCGCTGTAAGCGCGAGCATCATCCGGACAGTCTCAAACCGTACCACTGGCGAGAATATTTCGTCATAATCTATGCCTTCAACCTGAGAAAAGCCTTTGGCAACTAGCCTGGCCTTTTTATGGCCGTCTGACTTTAAGTCAAACACCCATCTGTTCTTGATCACCCTTCTGCCTTGCGGCGGGTTAACAAGATCATAGACTCTGCGTTTGCGAAGAGAGTCAAGCTCTTCTTTGCACGCATTACGCCACTCCCCCTGGAGTTCACTTGGCATTTTTTGAATGTCCTTATAGGTCCATTCACGAATATTAGAGGTATCAGGTGACTCTAGATCTGTTCGTGAAACTGCTTTGGCGAGCAGAAGATCTAGAAATTTGACTCCCCCTTCCTGAGCTAGGCGGATCAGCAATTGCTGATCTACTTCGTCTGAATCCTGCGGATTATCACTCTGAGCACTGGAAGAATCAGATTCGGCTTGTTCAGGAACATCGCCTGAGACCGTCTGATCTTGACTAGAACGCTGCTGGGAGCTACCCGGCTGTGTTTCAGTCAATTGTCGCCATGTGCGAGTCCGCGCAATGTCACGAATAATCGCTGTAGGAGGCCTATCTCCATAGACATTATCAGGACGAGTAACTGGTCTCCTTATACGCCCCGATCTCCTAGGTTCACTAGGACCAGGTACTGGAACAGGGGGTAAAGGCGGAGGTAGCTGCGATCCAGATCCTCCAGCAGAAGTGCTAGGAGGAGGTCCAGCGGCCAGCTGGGGAGCGCTTCTCCCTTTTACAATAGGAGGCTCAGGTGGTAGGTCATCATCATCACCGGGAGCGGCGTTGTCTTTAGACTGCTCACTAGGAACTGTCTCATCTAACTGAGTTACACCACGGGGTATACTCCTAGTATTGTCCTTAGGACACCTAGGGAATAACGCTTCATCGAAGAGTGCCTTGTCTGAGTAGAACAAGGTATTGTTGGAACGTGATAAGTACGTAAGGACCTTATCTATAGCAGTTACGACATTACGGTAGTATGTTTGCCTATTACGGTAGTTGGGATACGTACTACAATGGGCGCAATACGCCCTCTATGCGAGAGAAGTCCTATGACTATCTCGAAGTGGTAGTTTACATCAGGCGTGTGTGAAAACGCGATATTGTGGATGCCTGTACTCATCACTTTTACGGAAATGGTCAGGGTAGGACCATAGAGTATAAAGTCCCTCCTATGGAGAGGGAGGCGAATAGACAATTCACTCTCTTTCTCACTTGTGCACCCTCTCCACGCTATAGTCTCTCTACCTACTCTAAGGTGAGAACGTGCATTCCTGTTTGCTGCGTGCATTGCTGCGCAACAGGTATTAGGCGTGCGCATGAAGACATCAGCCTTCATTCCAGCTCCTCTACCAAGGTAGATCATCAGTTCGCTTTTGGGAGAAAGTTTATTCACCCGGCGAGCTTCTGGAATATGTACATATGCGCCACATCCGAATACTCTGAGATGCGATATGTCAGGGACTTCATTGTGTAATAGTTTGTAAGGAGTCTGCCATTGAAGGCGACTTATGGGGGTTCTATTATAACAATGTGCAGCGTGAAGTACTGCAAATTCCCACCAACTCTGTGGTAAGCAAGCATCAAGGCGCATAGCCTGAGCTTTGTCCATTATAGTGCGCATAAAGCGCTCAGCGCGCCCATTTTGCTGTGGCGTATGTGGCGCAGACTGTAGCACTGTTATGCCGGCATCCTTAAGCTGCTTTAGGAAGGCATCCGATTTGTATTCACCGCCGGCATCTGACATCCATTCTTTAATGGTTGCGTTAAACTGATTTTTAATTAACGCTAGCCACTGCTTAAGTGCCGTAATAGCAGAGGCTTTATCCCGTAAAAGAATGATCCATGCAAAGGAAGTATAATCGTCAAAGAAGACGATAAAATACTTGTATTTATGGTATGACGGTATAGGGAAGCTTTTCAAATCGGAATGAATCCGAGAGAAAGAAGCTTTAGCCCTTGTATCGGACGGAGGATGTGAGGCAGCAGGCATTTTGCCTTGTGCGCACCCAGGACATATTACATCAGAGGAGGGAATTATAATCCCTTCTGGAAAGCCCTTAGTGTGTTCCTTAGCTCGTCTTAGAACCTCTTTAGATGGGTGACCGAGGCGACGATGCATAAGGTCATAGTCTACATTTAGTAACGCAGACTGGTTCGCAATATGCGATTCAGTTAGAGTGGATATAGAGGCATCTAGCCAATATAGGGATTGTCCGTGGAGAAGGGGTTTACATTGGACAATCTTTTTGTTTTTACGTAGCAAGTTAATATGCTGCGAATTCCCCAAAACGCGCAAACCTTGCTGTAAGAAGACACCCATAGACAGAAGACGTATGCTTATACGTGGAATATATAGAACCGGATATACCCGAGTAATTACGGGTTTGTCTGCGACGTAATGCTCAAGCAAGACAGAACCGGTTCCTTCAACGTATAGCATTTGTGCTGCAGTCTTAACAGGCATCCTTTCAGACTTAGCAATTGGCTTGTACTCGATAAAATCACTAAGATTATTAGTGAAGTGTGCTGAAGCTCCTGAGTCAAGGAGCCACATATTTTGTGTACGCTTTATACACTCTGCACATTGACTGAAGTACTCATTGTGCTCACACTCAAGTAAATCGAGGAGAGCGCTGCTAATATTGTACATATCAAGCGACTTCGGTACTAGTACATGCGATTCCCGTAGATATACGTATCCGTTACGTTTGCCATCCCCTAGACTTTTTGGGGGCAGGGCTAATTCTGTAACGTCATCAGCATGTGATGTGCGAAGTGAAGAAAAGACGTACTGTTCTTCATCACAAGAACCCCAATCAAGGGTGTTCTCATCCGGTCCGGTTAAAAAAGACTCCGGTGTCAGCGTACGGCCTATGGTGGCCGGAGAAATGAGAGTGCCAAAACGGGGGTCCGTTGGCATCTCGTGATCTCGCAGCCACTGTTGATTACTGCGCCAGATAGATTCGATTCGCTCATTAGAACGAGATTGAGGAGGGAAACGGCTTTCGCCGGTAGTAGCCCACCTGACTGTTGCTTCAACAATTGAAGTAGGATTGACATAAGGGGGTGTGGGAGCGCGACTTTCTGTATCAGAAGTCATATCGCTTAATGTCAGATCCGACAAGTCAAGTTGGAGAGCATTTGACTGCTCACCAAATATCTCCGTGTCATCTAATCTGTCTATGTTCATGATCGACTGTGCGCTGCCCGAAGGCTGCTGCGACATGTCGATGTCGACTTCGGAGTCATACTCCTCGTCCATGAACCGTTCAATTCGAGGACGCATGATAGCGTCAACGTCTGCAAAGCGCTGCTCGAGCGTCTTTACGGTCTGGACTGTAGCGGGTACATCCAGCCGTTCAGCGAGCGAAAGCGCCTTGTTTACGGAAGGGAAGAAGCCGGGAGTCCTCTGAGGCGAGGACAATTCGACTTCTGTCCTGGTAGAGACACCAGATGACCCAATATGAGTCACCTTGTGGGAAGTAGGAGGGGCTAGTGCGGCGACGGAGGCAATATGCGAGTGCTGTGGAGCACGGGCAGGTGCCTTGCCTTTCCCTTTGCCTTTGCCTCTTCCGGATCCACGTCCTCCGCGCTGCCTAAAAGGCTGCTGCTGATTGGACGGGCCGGGAGCGCTAGACTGCTGCTGGGAACCCTGCTTGGTAAAGCGAGGGTCAGCGCGCTTCCGCTTAACGGCAGAAAGCTTCTGCGCTGTATGGGCGGTCTTATGCTGTCCACGGTTAGTCTCGGTCTCGTACTGACTTTCGACGCAAGCCGATACAGTCTCGAGTTTGAGATCGGCAACGGGAAGATTGTTGCACATAATGGGGATAAGGTGCTCCCATTTTGGGGGCAAAGCGGACATCGCAATAAGAGCTTGCAGCTGAGGCTTAATGGCGAGGTTAGTGGCGGCAGGGCCAGTACCAACAGTAACGTTCCCTAGACGAGAAAAGGCAGCGGCCATCTTCTCGAACTGGGGAGCGGGGTGCTGATTCGTATTGAAGCGAATAGAAATCGCTTCTTTGAAGTCTTTGTAGATGCGGGGCATGGACACCGCACCGTACCGGTCTTTTACGGAAGTCCAGAGCGCCTGGGAAGTAACCCCAGTGACTGCCTGCTGAATAGCAGGAGTGAGGCGAAGGGTGAGATTACCCCTAGCCATTTCATCGCTCTTGTTCCAAGCTGCTCTTTCAGCAACTTCAGCAACGGGAGGTTGGGCAATGGTGCCAGCAACGTAGCCCCAAAGCCCTTGGGACATGAAGAAGGCGGTCATCTGTTGAGACCAAGTGGCCCAGTTAGAGCCATTGAAGACGGGGACAAGCTGAGTGAGTTGAGAGGACATGGTTTGTATAGATCTGTTGGCTTTTGCGAACGTCAGTATTGCGTTACTATAATAACAATACTGTGTGAAACAAAAGATTGTCTATGCCAGCATCGCCTTTGGCAATACTAAGCACGACAATAGCCCAGTATTAGGCTGTTTCCAACAGAATGGGTTGAAAAACCCATCTTGACATTGAGAGCATCAATGCCAATAAGCCGGACGATCCTGCTCGACGTCACCCCAAGGTTGAGCTATTCGCCTTTCCAAAATTAATTGGACGCGCAATAGAGCCTTGTTTAGTTAGGCGATTGGCCAAGTCTGTGTGCTCCTCAAGAGCACAATACCGGGTTGCTAGTAACCAGGGAGCCTCCCTGAGTCTAGAGCCTACAACCACACGCGTTCCTCTTTTCAAAGGTAACAACGTGGTGGGCAGTGACCACGGGCGCAACTCTGTCAAAGAGTGCGACGGCAAACCCTGTAGCAGGGCCCATAACCTGTTGCGCAGCAATGCACGCAGCAAACAGGAATGCACGTTCTCACCTTAGAGTAGGTAGAGAGACTATAGCGTGGAGAGGGTGCACAAGTGAGAAAGAGAGTGAATTGTCTATTCGCCTCCCTCCCCATAGGAGGGACTTTATACTCTATGGTCCTACCCTGACCATTTCCGTAAAAGTGATGAGTACAGGCGTCCACAATATCGCGTTTTCACACACGCCTGATGTAAACTACCACTTCGAGATAGTCATAGGACTTCTCTCGCATAGAGGGCGTATTGCGCCCATTGTAGTACGTATCCCAACTACCGTAATAGGCAAACATACTACCGTAATGTCGTAACTGCTATAGATAAGGTCCTTACGTACTTATCACGTTCCAACAAATGGGTGGTTTACAGGTTGAGAAGCTGCATCGGGATCAAGTGAGTTGTCTTCATCATCGGCCCAGTCAACGCCATCCTCGCCCTCTGACAATATTGTATCAGACAAATATCCCCGGAAGATTGCATTCGCGTTGTGGTCGACCACCCCATCTTTGTATTCAGTGTTGGCCGAGCGTTCTCCAGGGGCCTCTTGTGATGATGGGACCAGTGGTAGTGCAGGAACCTTAGGTACGACCGTAAAAAAACTTCGAAATTGTTCTGCCTGATCACTGCCAGCAGAGAGCGATATCAATGAGCCCCATAACACCATCAAAGCACAACACTTGGGCGCAGCTACTCACCTTTGACGCACCACCTTATCCTGCACCTCTTTTACCTGCAGTTGTTGTGTGATCTCTCGCTTCCGTCGGGCTGACTGCCCATTGTATCCAAGCCCTCGCTTTGCTTCGGCCTTTTTCCATTCCTTGGCCATTGTCTTCCCCAAAATGTGCTCGTATGGGGTGGGCTTTTCCAGGCTTTCAAGCTCCTGCTGCTGGAGTTCCCACTCGTTCTGAAGGCCATCCAAGAGGTCCTCCCCTTCAAGGCCTTCAAGCTCCCCACCTCCATCCGCCGAGTCGCTTTCATCATCCAAGTCTGTCTCTTTCCAGTCCTCGTCATCTGAGTTGGAGTCTGTGTCTGATGGAACATAATTCACCCCTCCAGTCCAACCAGTGCACTCAATATCCGGCTCGTGATTGCCATCTGGTTCAGGTTGCTCGATGGCTGGATCTGAAGGTATTTCCGAGTCAACGATTTCGACATTTCTCTTCTGGTATTTTGCGGCGCGAGCTCTTGCAGCAGCAGCCCACTGTGCTTTCTTGGTTGATGGCATAGGTTAGACGACGTTAGAGAGGCGCAAAAACATGTTTTTCGAACATAAATTACTGTACTACACTACCCGACTCCTCGTTGCGCACCATAAGAGGAATCCGAATTTTCGCCGGCCGATTCCGCCGCTGTTCAAAAGTAGCGGTCTTCTACCGTATTGCACCATACACAAATAACACAACATCTCCATCCATGACATCGTCATGCAATCGGGAAACCGTCTACTAGTATTTGATAGTTTTGTATGCCGGGCGGTGGGAGCTTGTGAGGTGCGTTCAAGTCGGTGAGGCCATGCTGTTGATTAACCCACAACTTGAAGGACCAGGAATTGGACATATCAAGTGATCAAAGACATACAGCGCCCGTCAAAAAAATCGGACAAAAAAAGGAGATCTAGAGCAGTTATGGATTCACGCATCACGCATATTTGTGAGATACGCATACCTCATTACGCGCATGTACATTGGCACTAGGGAGCTGTTGTCCACGCGTACCAGTACTATCGAGCTCACAAATGGTAGTAATGACGGCTTGTAGATCTTGCAGGAAGTGTTTCATACCTGCTTCGAGCCAGGACTGGAGTAGACAGTAGATACGCGCGCACAGACCTAGGGGCCAAGGGCGGTTCCGATCTCAACGTCAAAGTGGTTCATCGTGAGGTACACCAGCACTTGTGATAGCCTAGTACCAGCGAGTGCAAGAGCCGTGCCAAGCGCCGATTAGATATATGATGAGGGTTGGACAAACCGAAGCAATGCCCAAAGGAATGCGACCACAGAGACACTACGGTATTCGACGGCGTTCATGGGCTCAGGTTGTGGCTTCGGCTGAGCCTGTATGGGCAGAAGAGCTGGAAGAGATGATTTAGCGTGCCTGATCTCACTGGATCACTGCTGTCGATACACGTTCTCGAGATACGCGACTCGCTCTTTCTATTCAGCAAATATAAACTCCTCGAACTATTTGAGTGGCATAAAAAAAAGAGCGACTGGTGACTGGGGATAAAAGCCGAGTGAAATACGGTGTACGGTTGTACTATCGCCGAGTCTCGACTCACGGGTCTCTACCTGTGCCACTTTGTTTCTCAGCGCCGGTCCTTGGAACACCCACTACAGAATGTCTGTCCCACTGTACAGGCCCACTGCTCGCATCCGGGGCATGGCGTCACTATGCCCTTATGGAGCGCAGTCCTAATCGATGGTTAGAAACCAGGTTGACAGACTGCACAGCGTGAAAGGGTAACTTACCACATGTCAGTAGAACTGCAGAACCCACTAAAACGTTCCGCTAAGTCACCGTTTATCGTGGTTTGGCACTCAGGTAACCGACAGCGGAGGGTGGGTCCACTGACGGGAGTTGCTAGCGTCTGTGTTCGCCCAGGACGCCTTTTTCTGCGGACTGAGAGGCAGGTCAGTGCATGGATACGGTCTCCGATGGAGTGCAGAACTCACATATGTTTTTTATTCCACCGTTGTTTTTTATCCCGCCATCGTTTGTTATCCTGCCGTTGAGGGGACGGTCTGAGTCTAGAGGTGCCTTGGCGAGCGCGCCATCATCGTGCATTGCCGAAATGCCATGATTATCCTCGCCCTCCTTATAATACGGGTCGTCATCTACCCCATTCAAACCAATGTTTGCTCAGCGTATCTACACTGGGCTGTAGGGAATATATGCACGATTTCTCTGGGGGTCGGCGGGGATCTGCGTTGCACCCGACACGCCTGGGTGTGACTGAGTGTAGGTCATGATCGGTGTTTGCAAGGCATAGCCCGTATGAAACCCGAGTGCAGCCTGGGTATCGTTTCGGAGACTGGGAATGGGCATTGTTATACTTCGCCGGGGGGGCGGGGGGCCAAAATGTGTAATGGGTGCATGGGCGCCTTGTAGTGATGGTAAGGTTCGGTTCGGTTCGGTTCTTTGACCTTTTTTCCTGAACCCCAAACCGGACCATTGGTTCGGTTCAGGGGTCTAGGCTGAACCCTGAACCAAACCATTGGTTCAGGTTCATATTGGTTCGGTTCAGGTTCGGGAAGGGGTTGAACCTGAACCGAACCTGAACAAAGGCCATGCTTATGTAATCACACAAAATGTGCGGAGCCACCCTGTCGGTTACCACAAAAGACTTTGCCTTTGAGGTATAGCCGACAAAAACATTGGAATTCTAAAAGCTATATACAATTGCTACTGTTGAGAGTATGCATATGGACTAGTACTGTTGAGAGTATGTGGGCCAAGGGGCTACTACATAGCGTCATTGTCATCCTCCGAGTCATTCCCACTATCTAATATGGACATCTCACTATTCCGGGCTCCCTGTGTAGTTGCTGAGATGTGCCCACTCCGATATGCACTCTTGAGCAACTGAAGTGCCTCAAAGATAGCAGGCTGCAGCTTGTTTCTCAGTCTAGAGTCAGTGATGCCTCCACTGCTGAAGGCACGCTCAGACGGCGTGGACGAACCCTGGATCGCAAGGTAGTCTCGTGCGATCCTCTTCAGCGTCGGGTACCTGGTGTTGCTCTGATTCCATTGCATAAGTACCCAGGTGCGTGCATGCTCAGAAAAGGATTGACTTACCCCCCACCAGCCAAGGACATCTGTCGTGCTCTCAACCCCAGTCTTGAGGTACTGCCGGAGTTCCTCACGAGGACCCTCACTGGCATGTTGCTGCTGTTGGAAAGCTTGAACAGCGTTGATGAGGTATGCACCACCATAGTTGAGTGCTCCCTTGGTTTCCTTAACAGAAGCGCCTTCGGTTGGGTGTCAGCACGGGGAATAAGTTAGGAGAAAAAATGAACTCGTACCTATGGCAGCGTCCTCGGTCATTGATGTGGCGTGCGTGGGTGCGATGTAATACCTGTCAAACTAGAATGAAATGGTCAGCATCGAGACATGATTGGCACAGACAGCCGCCGCGCTGCATGGGCAGTGACTCGGCATCATGCGGCGTCGAGACAGCCGCCGTGCTGCATGGGCAGCGACTCGGCATCGAGATGTGGCGTCGAGACGCAGCATCGAGACAGCCGCCGCGCTGCACGGTCAGCGACTCGGCATCGAGACGCGGCGTCGAGACAGCTGCCGCGCTGCATGGACAGCGACTCAGTGTTGAGATGCGGCGGTGTCAAGCGGCATCGAGACGGAGATGCGGCGTCGAGATGCGGTGTCGAGATGCGGCGTCGAGAGAACTACTTACCACTTCTTCGAGTTGCTTCATGCCAGCGGTATATTGCTCGTTGTCCCACTGACTCCGGAAATAGAGGTCCTTGAAATTGGGGTCAAGGACTGGTAAATACTAAGTCAGCGCACAAACTAAAACAACATGGAGTGGGATCATACATACTGAGACAAATGAAGTACGCGGGCGATGTGCCATCACTAGCACGGCCATACCATTTCCGAAGGCTGTTGATGCCTTCGGAAAGTGCTTCCCTCAGCTCTTGATGGTTGGGATGGTCGGCCATCGTTTCCCAGCGCTTGAGGAGAAATTCGAAACTGGGTACGATGCGCCAGACGGTGGGAGCACGCTCGCTTGAGAACGTCTGTTGGATGTTTGACGGCTCCTAACCAACGTGAGCGAGGGCTAGAACAAAATTAGTGAAGGAAAACTCACCCTCAGCGCGACCATGATATCCCCGAGGCGTTCCCAATCCCGCCGACTCAAGTGAAAGTCCGTGTAGCTGCGGTGGTTGGAGAGGTTCGGCACGTCGTCACTTTCATCTGCAAGGAGAAGAAATTGATTGATTGCCTGTTAAGAAGCGAAGTAGATACTTGACATTGATAAAAAGAAATGTCAAACGCACCGACTTGAGCTTGATAAAACGCTGGACGAATTTGAAGAGCGAACCCCACCGAGTAGGAACCCATTGGATGAGCTCGAGTGGGGCTGTGTCGACTTGAGCGCAGGTCGCGCGGAAGAATGCCTTTGCCTGTGGTGATTTACGAATCTGGTATGTGCATTAGTACGGAACACGCATCAGTAAGGCCAGGACGACCTACCTGCTTGGCTAGGGCAATCGCTTTTCCAAGCGAATCACCCGAGTTTACATCTTCGTCTTCATCATCTGAAGCGGAGTCATCTTCGCCTTCTGCGTCGATGCAGGTGCCAACCTTCTTGGCGAAATGTGGCGCAATGGCCTGGATAAAGTGCTTTGCCGCCACGTGTAGAGAGTGCTCCATGCACCTAAGTTTACATTAGAACGGAAAGTCTCGGAAGCGTGACCACTTACAACATATCGTGTTCTCTGGAGGTCCATCCGGTTTCCGTCGACAGGTTATTCTGGAGGACACGAAGTGTCTTGCGATTGACCGCCGCGCCATCGCTCATAAACCATCCGACCTGTGAAGCGGAAAGGGGTTCAGTGAGGCGAACAGAAGCAAATCGATAAAGATCGCACCTTGCCATCTAGCTCGTACCTATCGAGTGAGCGGCTCAATATATTGCCCATATTACGACCGGTGTGTCTTCCTTCAATCTCCTGGAAAACGAGTTGTTCGGTCTTCAATTCCCACGCATCCGGGCGACTGGCAGGCGCATCTATGTAATGCGCTGTGAGGGAAATGTAGGGGTGACCCGGCTTTGAGGTCCACGCGTCAAACGTGAAGGAGATCTTGGAAGGGACCTTCTTCATGTTCTCGCGAACCCTCCCCTCAGCAATGTGCGCACGCCGAAGTATCTCGGTGCGAAGGGTTTGGCGATGAGGAATGTCCGTCTCCAAAAGCGACGGGCGACAGAACCTGAGGAGACAGCGAAAACTCTTGCGATCGATTAAACAGAATGCCTAGAGTGAAAATATATTAGAACGATTCATTACACGTGACATTTTTCACTCACCTCGTCTTCGCAAACGATGAGCTCGACAATATGATCGAGAAGCCCCACGTTTGTAAAAGCAGGGATCTTGGGGATGATGGAGATCTCTAGACGTGTTTGATTGAGGCTAAATTGAACTGAATCAGTATTGAGTGAGCGAACAAGAAGACTTTTACTCACCCATCTGTACTTGAGTCATTTGGCGTACGGAAAAGCGCACGGGGATGCGGCTGGATACCAAGCGCATTGCAGCGTTTGCGGTATAGTTGGGCATGGTTCCTAGAAAAGATCAAAACAGTGTGGTTTGATTAAGAGGCCCGGTAGAACTTTACCTAGCGATGTGCATTCGTAGCGTACTCCCACCTCCCCTGAAAAAACACGACGATCGCTTGACCGAGGCGTTGTCCCTTCATGGCGCAATTCTGGTCAGCGAAATAAAATCATCCGACGGAACGAAAGGACTTACTGGCAAACCATGCACATATTGCCTTTCAGAATCTCTCTTGTATCCGGGTCCAAATAGTTGTTCTCAGCACGGAAAATGACGCGAATGTCGGCCGTACGCATTTCCCGGGATCTGACACACACGACCTAGAAGCAAAGTGAGAATACGTTTCAGAAATGAGGGTGAGGAACGCACCTGATTGTCAGCGTCGGCCATGGCTCTGATGGATTCGTAGTCGTCATCCGCGAGCTCGGTGGCGGGCTCGGTGGTAGCACCGTCGTCATCCGCGAGCTCGGTGGCGGGCTCAGTGGTAGCACCGTCGTCATCGGGATCTGCAACATCGTCGACCAAGTCGATGACAACCTTGCGTGTAACATGACGATTAAGGTCGGGGTCGCTTTGCGCCTTGCGTTTGGTTCCCGAATGAGTACTGGTAGAGCCACTTGAAGCAGCCTCAGCCGCTTCAACAGCACGCCGAGAGGGGCGGGGAACACGAGTACTAACCCGGCGTGCACCAGCAAGAATCGCAGCCAGTGCACGACTCGGAGGACGCGAAATGTCTGAAGGAAAAGGGATAGTTTCATCGGCATCATAAGACCACAGAATCTCGGATGCGTCCTTCAAAGAGCCATCGGGTCGGACAGCGTCGCCAAGGTTGTGTGTGATCGAAGACATACTGTTGATAGCTGAGTGGGGTGCGAGTTTCGAGAGAGTAGGGACATACCTTGAATTTATACGTTTTTTCAGCCTGAATCCGCCCGAGCCCGATACCAACTTCCCAATCCCGGAAGCAAACCAATTGCGAACTCAACTCTATGGATGAGGGTGTAAGATGAATGGCAACCCACGACAGGTGACAACAGCGATACGCACCTAATCCCGAAGAAGGTGGTGGAGAAGGGATTGGAGGGAGCGTCGAAGGAAATGGCGGTGAAACGCTTGCAAGAACGCTTGAAATGCAGGCACAAGAAGGCATGATCGAGGGGGACATCTTCCCGCACAAAATGGAGAATGCGATATTTGGCGATGGGGACCGATGAGCGCAACAAGGATCTAAAAAAAAAAACACTGCGAGCACGCAGCAAACAAAATGCCTGCAGCGCGCAACGCCGCGCAAGCTGCACAACACAGCCGACACTTCCACGCTTGTGCGAATCTGACATCTCACACTCGCACTTTTGGAATGTGCTGCTGTCAATTTATGAATAGAACAGTTTTTAATTTTTGTTTGAGTGCCTAAATCTTTTGTATATTTTCAATGGTTCATTGGTTCAGAACCGGTTCAGAACTGGTTCTCTAGTTTCAGGAATTTGCTGAACCCTGGACCAAACCATCGGTCCGGTTCAGGTCAACAGCTGAACCTGAACCCGAAATTGGGGTTCGGAGCGGTCCGGTTCGGGTTCGGACCGAGGTTCAGAACTGAACCTTACCATCACTAGCGCCTTGTCCTTGGGGGGTTGGGAAGGCCGGAGAGACTGGTATCGGTTGAGACGCAGGTGGATATACAGATAGATGTCGAGGGGGTGGCGTTTCATAAGGGGACGACAGAGTAGTCGGAGGGACCCAAGGGCTCCTAGGATCTGAAAATTTTCGCGGGGATCAACCGGGGGCATCAGAGAAGGTGCCAAGGACAACCCTTGCAAACCTACTTTGGGGAGGCCACCCAGAACCCTGTGTGGGACCTACTGTGAGATAACTGCTCGCCATACCGGGCACAGGGATCGTAGCTGGAGCAGAGGAGGGGGGCTGGGGGAAAGGGAGCAGCCTGCGGTTGTCCATCAGGGAAAACCTCCCCTGCTTATTTTGATTCTGTATCACTTCATAATCAAAATAAGCAAAATAAGTTTGCCACACCTTTCTAAGTGATCCTGAAGTGATATATAATCACTTCAGTATCAGCTCACGAGTATCAGCTCAGGACACCAGTATCAACCGACCCGAACAAACCGACCCGAACAAGGAACTGAACTAGGGCTGTACGCCGTACCGTATACGGCATACGGCCGTAAGGTGACGGTGCTGGTACGGTGACGGGGAAACCGTAAACCGTACCCGTAAGATGTTGGTTTGAGACCCAACGGCACGGCACGGGGTTCTGTACGGCCGTAAACGGCGGTATACGGTGGACGGTGGGTACTACAATATATTTTGTTCTAAATGACAAAACCTTGGACGAAACTCAAGACGAAACTTGTATCAAATCACTCTGTCAATGGCAACTCGGGCCAACCGAAGGCGATGTTTGACTAGCATCAAGGTGCGGGTGGTGTCACCGTGTCAGGGTGGAGACTTGCACGTCTCATGGAAATGGTGTCACGGCCACCAGAGAAGATGTGCTCACTGCAACTGCAACGGCAGACCCTAAGACGATGCCTTGAATTGTGTACAGCCAAAGGAAGTGAAAACGACTCACCAGGAATAGCCAGGACGTCCCGAGAAAAAGACGGTACAGATTGGGAAATTGGGCACGTCTCCCCTGTTGAACTGGAGCGTGGTCACACGCGCGACACTTCGACGTCGAGGAGTCGACCGCACCGCGTGTGAGATTACTCGCGTGTTCACGTGCTGGAGACATGTGCACCGAGACTCGCACACACTTGCGGAGTGTAGGGAATAGAGGTGAGCCACGATGGAGGGCTCGTAACACGATCGTTATTACCTTGGATACTTTGTTATACGGACTTTTAGTTTACGAATAGTGTGATCAAGGGCAACCCCCTTATGTGCATTACTGAGATATTCGACCAGTTCGTCTTCTACAGAGGGTGGACGCCCGTTTATGTTTTCACCTATTTACGATACCTACGAAGTATTTATTCACGCATTGTACGCTCTGGCATCCCAGAAACTTACGTTCTGTCTGGTGTGCCAGGCAAGTACCTTTACACTCGTTTAATAACAGAAACTTACGTTCTGTCTGGTGTGCCAGACTAATTTCACTCGCTGCGTTTTATCATCCCCAACCACCAGTCAAGTGGTCGGCATGTCTCAAAATCCTCCTGCCCAAGCTTGAAGTATTCTTCGAGTTCATCAGAAACCCGACGGTTGGTTCGTTTGTATCTTGCAGTGAAGTCGACCTTTTGAGGTGACCCATTTTGCATGACCGGCGCAGCAGTTGCATGGTCGTATTTGTCCGTACTGGATGTGAAACTACAGTAGTTGTCGTGATAAAAAGTGTGGAGTGCTGATTTCGCTTTCTCGAGGTCGGCGATGTACGGAGCCGAGTCCGTGTGAGTTAGAAGGAGTTAGAAGGCGGAGGGGATTCCGTGCAGGGGTTACAGATGGAGAGCGACCGAGTCCGAAGCGTTTGCAACGGCGACAGCCAGTGCAAACGCGAACGGACGAAGGCGGGAGCGGGCGTTGACGGGCGAGAGGACAAAGCGGAGACGGGAGCGAGAGCGGAAACAAGAGACGAGAGACGAGAGGCGATGTCCTTCGAGTGCCCGCGGTAGGGCCTGACTTCCTGGACGATCGCGCGGCACACAGGAAAGAGGAGGGGGAAACCAAACTAGACTGATTATTCTGAGCCAAGAACGCGAGGTATAAATACATGTAGAAGTAGCTACCCAGACAAGTAGGTGGGAATGCGGAGGTAAGGTAAAGAGGTGGCATAGGGGAAGCGAGACGCGGAGACGATCGAGTAAGACAAACGGTCAATGGGAGATGAGCACAGAAACGAGACACCGAAACGGATTAACTGTGAAAGGTAGCGAGCGAATGAGAATAACAATCAAAGGGGGGCCAAGACACGATGACGCACGACAATACGACTCCTCTTCCGAATCCAACGGCGGCGCACGGACTCCGACGGCGTCTTGCGGGGGGCCAAAGGCAGCCGAGAGCGAACTTGACATGCTTGAAAGGGAAATGAGAGATGAGCAATGCGACGGGGTGTTGAGGGACAAAGATGACACGAGGCGCGGGGACGCGCGGCCTGTCTATGGGTAGCTGCTGAGCGTCTTGCGAAGGGGTCGGTTCAACGGCGGTCCGTGGTGACGAGAGGCAGGGGTGAGCGAAGGCGAAGGAGACGAGCAGGGAGAGAGAGAAGGGGAGTTGTCGCGATCGATAGCGAGGAGCGAGCTGTGGCGAGACGATATGACCGATATGGCAACCCAGCCATGTGACGTCGGACCGAGACCGAAAACACCGCCAGAGCCGTGCAGCCGCGAGCCGCGAGAAGGTCGGCATCTTGTGCATAGTCTGCCATCAAGCCTTCATATAAAATGCGAGGGTGGAAGCCGGGCGGAAGGAACAGGCATAAGAGGCAAGGAACAACGACTTGGAATGTGAGGGAAAGAAAAGGGAGAAAAGCTTGGAGAAAAGTGTTTGAGGCAAGGTGAAGTTTGATTCGAGCAAAGAGAAAGGTGATGGCATGGAAACAATGTTCAAGATAATGGACAGGCTTTGACTAACTCTGAGATGGCTGAAACCGAGGTCAACCAGCAGTGGTTTCAAGGCGAGCTCAAAGTTGGTTGATGCATGCAGCACACAGCTTGGGTTAACTATGTATGTGGTAGTGTTTCTTTTTTTTTTTTTTTTGGATCGTGTTTATTCCGGGGCAGTATGGGAATACAAAGCCGGTCCTCGACTCCCTACAGAGCGAGATTTACGAGAGGTAGTGTAATAAGGTATCACGTGCGCCGTGCGAAGTAAATAGAGCGGAAAAATAACCATCTAGAGCCACCTCACCAGAGGAAGGCTGGTCACCGAGAGGAAAAAGAGAGAAGCATGCCAAGTACATAGGATATGGCAGAGGGGTATGGTACGCGAGAGTCAGCGCAGTCTGGCGACTCACCGGGCAGCCGGAGCTGGGGTATGTGGTAGTGTTGGTAATATGAGAGCCATACAAACCGTACTACTCCGTTGACGGCCGTACGACTACGGGTGTCTTACGGGGTTATCCCGTACCAGATCCCGTACCGTTCACCAAGGGTTTCAGATACCAACGGTACGGATACGGTAGCTGTAATACGGGTGCCGTTGAGCCGTCAATACGGTAACGGTGTACAGCCCTAAACTGAACCAAATTTATTGAGTAAACAACCAGATCGCCCCAATGAGCTTAACGAGTATTCACCACTCCCCGGCGTAGGGCGCTGTCCTCAAGGCCGTCCTCGTGCTCCTTCCGATCCTTCCGCTGCCACAACAACAGTAAACAACCAGATGGCAGCAGCCGCTTCTCACGCGAGAATCCTCACCGCTCCCTGGCGCCCCACTGGCGCGCCATCCATGCGCTCCATCCACCGCCACTTATGCTCGGCCTTCCGCTCCTCTTCTTTACTCTGCGCCTCTGTCATGATGGCAGCTTCCAAGAGGGCGCGCTGCTCCTCGGCCTTCTGCGCTGCGGCAGCGGCGGCAATGATCGCGGCTGTCTCAGCCTTTTTGCGCTTGAGGTGCGCCTGGTCCATCATCTTGATCTGCTGGATCAGACTCTTGTTGTGTCCGCGGTGGTGGGTGCTCAGCCGCAGGGTCGTGTGTGCGAGCGTGGACTTCAACCCGACGAGGTCATCTAGCTTTGAGCGCATCGGGAGGCGGGGACAGTGGGGCCATGGGGACGCCGAGTCGTCGTTTGGCTCCTCGGTCGCGTTGTGCTCAGTTGGGTGTAAGCGAAACAAGAAGGTAGGAAGAAAACTGCACCTTCAAGCGCTTCAGTATCTAATAGTATTCCACTGGTCCAGGAGCTAAGCCAGCAGTGAGGTTAACCCGGGATGACGGTGGAAAGAAATACGGCTCACGTCTTGGGCTGTCTTAATGTATGGAGTACAGGGATGGGCAATCAACTCGAACTCGACCCAGCTCGACACCGCGGTGACAAGCTTCTGCGCGTAGGGACACAGCCGGAACAACCTGAGCAACCTTGGGTTCAGGGGGGTGCCACACTACTGGTCATGCAGACCTCCGCACAGCGCATAACCTCGGATACGGGTTCGCTTCAATCGAAGATGCATCGCTCCAAAGTTGCTAAGGGCGCGCGATGGTGCGGAACATTGGAGGACGTAGAGAACGAGGGGAACTGGGCCTTACAGAGCTCTGAAGCCCTGAGGGAAAGCACTAAGATTGACTGGGGTTGAAAGATGGAGAAACCGTTTTAAAGGTACAGTGGAGTCCAGTGAGCGGTTGCAAAACCAGAGGGAATGCCAAAGCGCGGGAGAGTCGGTCCGCCAGAGCAGTGTGGGTAAGTAACTCTAACAAGTGAGAGCAAGAGCGGAGACGATACGAGAAACGACGCCATCCGAGGTGGGGAATTGACGACGAGGTTAGTTGCAAGTCCCTTTGGTTGGGCCTGACTCAAACTGAATTCACGCGAGGAGAAAGGAGGCGACACGACTCGGCGTGTGACTCAGAGTGTTCTCAATCCAGCACTGGCACGAAACAGGCTTGAGGAAAACAGTGGGAGGCAAGGTGGGACGAGTGAGAAACGAAGTAAGACGAACCAAAAATATCTTAAGTGTATAAGTATGTTTCGCCGTTCATTGGTGTTGCGCAGCAATGCACGCAGCAAACAGGAATGCACGTTCTCACCTTAGAGTAGGTTGAGAGACTATAGCGTGGAGAGGGTGCACAAGTGAGAAAGAGAGTGAATGTCTATTCGCCTCCCTCCCCATAGGAGGGACTTTATACTCTATGGTCCTACCCTGACCATTTGGTTAAAAGTGATGAGTACAGGCGTCCACAATATCGCGTTTTCACACACACCTGATGTAAACTACCACTTCGAGATAGTCATAGGACTTCTCTCGCATAGAGGGCGTATTGCGCCCATTGTAGTACGTATCCCAACTACCGTAATAGGCAAACATACTACCGTAATGTCGTAACTGCTATAGATAAGGTCCTTACGTACTTATCACGTTCCAACACTCCCCCTTGCTTAGTGCAGCTAATTAAAGCGCGTCTAAGCAAATAGCAGCGTCCTCACGAGCTCTGGGTAAGAGCATCGAGTGAAAGTTGCCTTAGAGTCGATTAGTAGAGTGGTGTCCAACCCGACTCTAACACGTCTCATCAAGTTGTGAATGTCAACGACATTTTCCAACTCAGACGTCCCATTATTATGTCCCCATTAGGGACAGGACATGCGAACTTCCCTCTGGTAGTTCAATGAAAGGCTTAGAGTCATTTGTCTGCTAATTAAAGCGACATCGTACCATGTCTTTTGAGAGTAAGGTGATTCTGTCCTGTGAGGAGACGATTGCTCATAACACAGATGAACATAGAGAAACGTATGTTCCTCAAGAAGAAGCGGTGTACGCGAGAGTACAATAGCTCCTTCACGCTCTCCATCACGGATCTCCATCATCAGACATAGTGTGCGTGCGCGATAGCGCACCAAACTCTAGCCCTAGCTGTTCCCTGAATTTGAGGAACTTAATACGACCCAGATTCTTAGTAAAGAGATCTGTGGGGTTCTCAGCTCCTTCAATGAAGAATAATTCTATCTTCTTTTCACGGATCACATCACGTATGTAATGGTGACGTAGATCAATATGTTTGATCCGTTTCTCCTGAACAGGATTAGAAGATAAGAATATGGAGCCTTGATTATCTCCGCATAATGGAATCGGTCCGAGATTAATTCCGAGCTCACTAAAGAGCGAACGGATCCAGACCAACTGTCTGCTTGTATCACACAGCGACATGTACTCTGCTTCAGTGGATGAGAGCGCGATAGACTTCTGCGCTCTAGAGTTCCAGCAGAACACTCCATTAGCCATCTTTACTAAGTAGCCCGTAGTGGACTTTCTCGTAATTGGGTCTGAAGCCCAATCAGAGTCTGCATATGCTATTATACCACCGTCACTTTTGCCATCAAAGACTAAAGCATAATTAGAGGTACCAAGTAAGTAGCGGCAGATGTAGAGTGCACGCTTCATATGGTCCTCAGACGGATTGGCTGCAAACTGCGCCATTTTGGTAACAGCATAGGCAATATCTGGTCGTGTACCAATCATAATGTATAGGAGGGATCCTATCACTTGTTGGTATGACGCGCGGAGCTCTGGGGTTGCAGTTCCCTTATTAGGGGATGGATGATACCCTTCCGGTAGTGGGGTAGGTACTGATTTGGCGTTAATCAGTTTGAAACGCTGCAACACTTTCTGAAGGTAATCCTGCTGATCTAACAAGATTCTTCCTTTAGAACGTAGTATGCGCATGCGTAGAAACTCTTTGGTATCACCTAAGTCTCTGCATTCCCATATCTCCATGAAGCGCTTCTTCAGGGATGCTATGTCCTTTTTATTTCTTCCTAAGAAGAGGACGTCATCGACATAAACAATAACTACGATTGTTTTGTTGTCGTTAACAAACAGACCTGAGTCTGATTGAAGTCGTGTGCAGCTCAGGGAACTCATAGACTTATCCAGCGCTCTCCACCAAGCGAGTGCAGCTTGTTTAAGTCCGTATATAGCTTTCCTTAAGCGCATGACTTTGTTTTGTTGGCTAGGGTCTTTAAACCCTTCAGGTTGTTCCATATAGAGTTCCTCATCGAGGTCTCCATAAAGGAAGGCAGTTTTGACGTCAAGTCCAGAGATGTGCCAGTCCTTCAGCGCTGTAAGCGCGAGCATCATCCGGACAGTCTCAAACCGTACCACTGGCGAGAATATTTCGTCATAATCTATGCCTTCAACCTGAGAAAAGCCTTTGGCAACTAGCCTGGCCTTTTTACGGCCGTCTGACTTTAAGTCAAACACCCATCTGTTCTTGATCACCCTTCTGCCTTGCGGCGGGTTTACAAGATCATAGACTCTGCGTTTGCGAAGAGAGTCAAGCTCTTCTTTGCACGCATTACGCCACTCCCCCTGGAGTTCACTTGGCATTTTTTGAATGTCCTTATAGGTCCATTCACGAATATTAGAGGTATCAGGTGACTCTAGATCTGTTGGTGAAACTGCTTTGGCGAGCAGAAGATCTAGAAATTTGACTCCCCCTTCCTGAGCTAGGCGGATCAGCAATTGCTGATCTACTTCGTCTGAATCCTGCGGATTATCACTCTGAGCACTGGAAGAATCAGATTCGGCTTGTTCAGGAAACATTGCCTGAGACCGTCTGATCTTGACTAGAACGCTGCTGGGAGCTACCAGGCTGCGTTTCAGTCAATTGTCGCCATGTGCGAGTCCGCGCAATGTCACGAATAATCGCTGTAGGAGGCCTATCTCCATAGACATTATCAGGACGAGTAACTGGTCTCCTTATACGCCCCGATCTCCTAGGTTCACTAGGACCAGGCACTGGAACAGGGGGGTAAAGGCGGAGGTAGCTGCGATCCAGATCCACCAGCAGAAGTGCTAGGAGGAGGTCCAGCGGCCGGCTGGGGAGCGCTTCTCCCTTTTACAATAGGAGGCTCAGGTGGTAGGTCGTCATTATCACCGGGAGCGGCATTGGTCTTTAGACTGCTCACTAGGAACTGTCTCATCTAACTGAGTTACACCACGGGGTATACTCCTAGTATTGTCCTTAGGACACTAGGGAATAACGCTTCATCAAAGAGTGCCTTGTCTGAGTAGAACAAGGTATTAGGCGTGCGCATGAAGACATCAGCCTTCATTCCAGCTCCTCTACCAAGGTAGATCATCAGTTCGCTTTTGGGAGAAAGTTTATTCACCCGGCGAGCTTCTGGAATATGTACATATGCGCCACATCCGAATACTCTGAGATGCGATATGTCAGGGACTTCATTGTGTAATAGTTTGTAAGGAGTCTGCCATTGAAGGCGACTTATGGGGGTTCTATTATAACAAGTGCAGCGTGAAGTACTGCAAATTCCCACCAACTCTGTGGTAAGCAAGCATCAAGGCGCATAGCCTGAGCTTTGTCCATTATGGTGCGCATAAAGCGCTCAGCGCGCCCATTTTGCTGTGGCGTATGTGGCGCAGACTGTAGCACTGTTATGCCGGCATCCTTAAGCTGCTTTAGGAAGGCATCCGATTTGTATTCACCGCCGGCATCTGACATCCATTCTTTAATGGTTGCGTTAAACTGATTTTTAATTAACGCTAGCCACTGCTTTAGTGCTGTAATAGCAGAGGCTTTATCCCGTAAAAGAATGATCCATGCAAAGGAAGTATAATCGTCAAAGAAGACGATAAAATACTTGTATTTATGGTATGACGGTATAGGGAAGCTTTTTCAAATCGGAATGAATCCGAGAGAAAGAGGCTTTAGCCCTTGTATCGGACGGAGGATGTGAGGCAGCAGGCATTTTGCCTTGCGCGCACCCAGGACATATTACATCAGAGGAGGGAATTATTATCCCTTCTGGAAAGCCCTTAGTGTGTTCCTTAGCTCGTCTTAGAACCCTCTTTAGATGGGTGACCGAGGCGACGATGCATAAGGTCATAGTCTTACATTAGTAACGCAGAACTGGTTCGCAATATGCGACTCAGTTAGAGTGGATATAGAGGCATCTAGCCAATATAGGGATTGTCCGTGGAGAAGGGGTTTACATTGGACAATCTTTTTGTTTTTACGTAGCAAGTTAATATGCTGCGAATTCCCCAAAACGCGCAAACCTTGCTGTAAGAAGACACCCATAGACAGAAGACGTATGCTTATGCGTGGAATATATAGAACCGGATATACCCGAGTAATTACGGGTTTGTCTGCGACGTAATGCTCAAGCAAGACAGAACCGGTTCCTTCAACGTATAGCATTTGTGCTGCAGTCTTAACAGGCATCCTTTCAGACTTAGCAATTGGCTTGTACTCGATAAAATCACTAAGATTATTAGTGAAGTGTGCTGAAGCTCCTGAGTCAAGGAGCCACATATTTTGTGTACGCTTTATACACTCTGCACATTGACTGAAGTACTCATTGTGCTCACACTCAAGTAAATCGAGGAGAGCGCTGCTAATATTGTACATATCAAGCGACTTCGGTACTAGTACATGCGATTCCCGTAGATATACGTATCCGTTACGTTTGCCATCCCCTAGACTTTTTGGGGGCAGGGCTAATTCTGTAACGTCATCAGCATGTGATGTGCGAAGTGAAGAAAAGACGTACTGTTCTTCATCACAAGAACCCCAATCAAGGGTGTTCTCATCCGGTCCGGTTAAAAAAGACTCCGGTGTCAGCGAACGGCCTGTGGCGGCCGGAGATAAGAGTGCCAAAACGGGGGTCCGTTGGCATCTCGTGATCTCGCAGCCACTGTTGATTACTGCGCCAAATAGATTCGATTCGCTCATTAGAACGAGATCGAGGAGGGAAACGGCTTTCGCCGGTAGTAGCCCACCTGACTGTTGCTTCAACAATTGAAGCAGGATTGACATAAGGAGGTGTGGGAGCGCGACTTTCTGTATCAGAAGTCATATCGCTTAATGTCAGATCCGACAAGTCAAGTTGGAGAGCATTTGACTGCTCACCAAATATCTCCGTGTCATCTAATCCGTCTATGTTCATTATCGACTGTGCGCTGCCCGAAGGCTGCTGCGACATGTCGATGTCGACTTCGGAGTCATAACTCCTCGTCCATGAACCGTTCAATATGAGGACGCATGATAGCTGTCAACGTCTGCGAAGCGCTGCTCGAGCGTCTTTACGGTCTGGACTGTACGGGTACCATCCAGCCGTTCAGCGAGCGAAAGCGCCTTGTTTACGGAAGGGAAGAAGCCGGGGAGTCCTCTGAGAGCGAGGATGATTCGACTTCTGTCCCTTTTAGAGACCACCAGATGACCCAATATGAGTCACCTTGTGGGAAGTAGGAGGGGCTAGTGCGGCGACGGAGGCAATATGCGAGTGCTGTGGAGCACGGGCAGGTGCCTTGCCTTTCCCTTTGCCTTTGCTTCTTCCGGATCCACGTCCTCCGCGCTGCCTAAAAGGCCTGCTGCTGATTGGACGGGCCGGAGCGCTAGACTGCTGCTGCGGACCTTGCTTGGTAAAGCGAGGGTCAGCGCGCTTCCGCTTAACGGCAGAAAGCTTCTGCGCTGTATGGGCGGTCTTATGCTGTCCGCGGTTAGTCTCGTCTCGTACTGGCTTTCGACACAAGCCGATACAGTCTCAGTTTGAGATCGGCAACAGGGAGATTGTTGCACATAATGGGGATAAGGTGCTCCCATTTCGGGGGCAAAGCGGACATCGCAATGAGAGCCTGCAGCTGAGGCTTATGGCAGGTTAGTGGCGGCAGGGCCAGTACCAACAGTAACATTCCCTAGACGAAGAAGGCGGCGCCATCTTCTCGAACTGGGGAGCAGGGTGCTGATTCGTATTGAAGCGAATAGAAATCGCTTCTTTGAAGTCTTTGTAGATGCGGGGCATGGACACCGC